>JAODAL010037940.1:0-39797 GCA_025379985.1 Phyllomedusa bahiana | reverse complement strand
CAATATTATTTATAGAACACAAGGATTTACTTAAGCAGATATATCAGAAATCCTCATTTTTCAGCTTGGCATTAAAAAAGTAATAACAGAAATATGGAGTCTTGTTTTTTGTTTTTGTTTTGTTTTTGGTTTTTTGGGGCAATTTTTAAATTTAAAACCCCATACCACTTTGTGGAAAATAAGTTAGAATTTTATTTTTGTAAACATCACTTACTTCCATAACCTGAGGCCTGTGGTACGCTATTGGTACATTATGGGGTTAAAATGTTTGCGTGGTTATCTAAACTGTGTTTCTTATTTTCATCTATATGCAGCCACAATGCACTTAACCTGACCTACACAAAACAATCTGAGAAAATAACGGAAGATCAGTGCAAATTCAGTTAACTTTCCATATTTATTTTTCTTTCTGATATTGAATACATTTTCTTTCAGCTGACATTTTGTTCTTGATTTAACATTTATGCCCAGAGAAAGAAAACAAAATTACACATAATTTAGATCATTTTGAAACTGATGCAGAGAAAGCAAAGATAATTAGACATTCACTTAACGACAGTGTTGATATGAGCATAACTAGTGTAACATATGTCCCACAACTTTTACAAATACAATTAAAAAGTGGGGGTTAAAAGGGCCCATTATTTCAAAAAGAGCTTTTAAAAAAGCAAATTGATTAAACAATTCACATAAAAAAAATTTCCCCAAAAAGCAAATACCTTTTAAAATTATTGTCATTGTACTTTTTTATAGTTGTTTTTTTTTAAAATTTTTTGGTGCAAAAAAACGGAAAAATAACTGGGGCCCCGGCGTGGGGGCGGCCCCAACCCCCTCAAACCGGAAATTGGGGCCACACTCCAGTTTGGGCTGCCCAGTATTCAGCTGATCTTCTAACGGGGGTGGTGTAATGCTAATAGTTTATTTGCCATCAAAAACCAAATGTTTGGATCCCTTTAAGACAGCTTGGTTTAACCCTTAAATAAGTAACTTCTTAGGACTGCAAGATTAGTAAAAACAGCACTGTTTATGTATTCTTATCGCATAGTTTTTTGGTGAAAAAGTGTTCCTACCAGAGCTTCACACCTGGTCCATTACGCATAGTTTTCTTATTATTTCACAGTTTCGGATCCATGTTGCCGGGATTTTTCTTAATTTTTCTCATCCAATAGCTTTGTCCGGTGTAAGGTGACCTCTCGAGAACTGGCCTTTCAAGAGAGAGAGGTTATATTGGGACAAATGTAACCTACAGAGTTTGTGAAACATTTGGTTACACGGGCCTTTGTTTTCAAATAGATGAACTGGAGCACACATTGTGAATCAAACCCCATTTGGTTTTTTTTTTTTTTTTTTTTTTTTTTTGTGGGGGTTTTTTTTTGTTTTGTGCTAGATTTATATCCTGCAATGAGCTAACTGGTCCTTTGGGGGAGGGGATAAAATTTAGGTGCTTTTCAGCATGCAGTGTAAATAATGCAGTATTTATTACTCATGGGCCCCCCCATAAGGACTGGGATTCTGTGGTGGGAGAAGTTGCATGTTTTTTTTGTTTTGTACTCACATGCAAGTGTGAGTGCTTTTTCCTTATCGCATTTACCCGTGGGGCCCACCGTATCAGGTCGCACCCGGGGGAGGAGATGGGTTTTGTGCTTTCTTTGTTTAAATTATAGGGTAAATAGGCTTTTCTTTGTAATCTTTTATACAAAAGTATACACAAATAAACTATCTTCCAAGTCTTAGGGAATCACTAGTTTTCATATAATAAAGTTTTATAAAACCCTTTGGGTTGCCTTCTTAAAACCATCAGGGCCCCCCAAAAGTTGGGGAAAAAAGGGGGCAGAGTGCTGTACAATAGGCCCTGTTTGGTTCCGGGCATCCGGGCCTGCTACTGCTGCGCTGCGACGGTGCCCCCCCCATGGCGGGTGAAGGAAGCGCTCACATACTCAGACTTTGGTTGCTGCTATGGGGCGTCTGCCCTAAAACCCCCCCCTCCTCACAGCACTGCGGCAGGTATGTGAGCGCTGAGGGAACCCCCCCCCCCCCCCCCCCTCAACCTTCAGAGGATGTACTATGCCGCACATAGGCAGCGGCCAACTGACTACGGAGGATTTCTCTACAGTATTTGAGTTTGTACTCCCTCTCAGCAGTTGGGAAAAAGGCTCCCATTTTGGACCGGTAGCGAGGGTCCAATAGGGTGGAGAGCCAGAAGTCTTCCCTCTGCCAGATGGTGACTATTCGGCTGTCACTGGCCAGGCAAATCAGCATGCTGCGGGCCATGTGCGCAAGTGACTCTGAGGGACTCCCCGCCTCCATCTCCACTGTATACTGCCACGGTGCTTGGGGGTCATCTGCCTTGTCTTCCTCATCTCAATCTACCTCCTCCAGCTGCTCCTGCTCCTCCTCTCCTGTCACCTGGATAGAAAAAACACTCATTTCACCAGACAATGCTTCTGCTCCACTGTCCTCCTCCTCCTCCAGTTCAGTTCCCACCTGACTCATTTGGCCACGAGATGTAGTCGCCACGTCTCCAGTCCCCTACCCAAACAGATTTTTCAGCATCTGTTCCAGGACATGAAGCAGTGGAATGAAATTATTTATCCCATAGTCCTGGCGACTGACAAATAATGTCACCTCCTCAAAGGGCCTCAGAAAACGGCAGGTGTCACGCATGAGCTGCCACTGGCTGACATCAAAGTTAGACAGGAGAGTACTCCTGTCCGCCTGGATCATCAAAAAATCATTAATGGCCTTTCTCTGTTCATACAGTCGGTCCAACATGTGCAGGCTGGAATTCCAACGGGTGGAAACATCGCACATCAGCGTGTGTTGAGGGAGGCCGTTCTGCCACTGCAATTCGAGGAAGGTGTGCCTGGCTTTGTAGGAATGGATGAAGTGCATGCACAGATTCCTGGCCATTTTCAGAATCTACTGAAGAACGGTGGAAGACATCAGGAACCTTTTACCAACCAGATTGAACACGTGCGCCATGCACGGCGCATGGACCATCCCTCCTCGGTGCAGCCCCGACATCATGTTCCTCCCATTGTCAATAACCATCGATCCGATTTGCAGTTGGCGCGGAGAAAGCCACAAATCGATTTCTTGATGCATGACGCGGAGCAGTTCCTCCACTGTGTGTCTTCGTTCGCCGAGGATTGCCAGGTGTAGAACTGCGTGACACCACTGTGCCCTACACATGTGGTATGAAGGAGCAGTACTTGTGGAGGCTGAGATGGTGGTGGTGGTGGAGGAGGAGGCAGACATTGGTGCAGGAGCAGCAGGTTGACAACGTGGAGGAGGAAGCGGCGTCTCCTTTCCAAGTTGTTGGTGCGGCTGGGCAGGAAGCACATTCACCCAGTGGGCCGTAAAGAACATGTACTGGCCCTGACTGTAGTTACAGCTCCACACGTCGGCGCTGCCGTGCACCTTGGAACAAACCGATAAGCTCAAGGACTGGCCTACCTTCTGTTCTACATATTTGTGAAGGGCTGGTATTGCCTTTTTGGAAAATAAATTACGGCTTGGAACTTTCCATCTCGGCTCGGCACAGGCAATTAATTCTCTGAACGATGCAGAGTCCACCATTTGGAAAGGGAGGGACTGCAGTACCAACAACTTGGACAGGAGCACGTTCAGCTTCTGCGCCTTAGGATGGTTGGACGCATACTGTTGTCTCTTTGCAATCGTCTCGTTGAACGACTGCTGGCACCATGAGTAACGAGGAGCAGGAGCGTCTGGACCGGGAGATGATGGCAAAGAGAAACAGCTCCCTTCTGACGAGGTGGTGGAGTCTTGACTGGCTGCAATGGCATGCGTGCCACTAGGCGCTGCTGCTGCTGCTGCGGCGGCAGGATGGACCACCACATCTAAGCCACGTTTCTCCCAGGTCACCGGATGGTGACGCTGCATGTGTTGACGGAGGGCCGTGGTGCCAACGTTAGCTCCCTGGCCACACTTCACTTTCTGCCCACAGATTCTACATATACCCATATTCGGCTCCTACAGTGTCTTAGCAAAGAACTGCCACACCACCGAGTAGCTGATTTTACTGCCAATGCTCCGCACTGAGTGACTACTACCGCCACTGCCTCGCTGAGTCCCTGTGCCGCTACTTTCTTGGAACTGCGAAGCGTGTTTTCTACCCCGTGGCCGCTTGGCTCCCGACCTCGCACTGCAGGTACCCTGCTGACTCACGGTCACACTACCAACTTGCTGGCTGCGCCGCTGCCTGAGGTGCAAGCTGATGCCCTCTTCTCCTGACGATGACGAAGCCCTTGCTTCACACGGCTCCCAAGTGCGGTCGGCTACATCATCATCGATTATTGTTGGATCTTCACTGCTGTCCTCCTCAATGGTCTTGGTATGCAGAGGCTGACCCTCATAACATGACCTCCCATGCCACTCTCCACATCTATACTTTGCCGCCTACTGCAAGAAGCAGGGGATATTGGCCCCATTTCTTTGCTGCCAAGTAGCTGCTGACTGTCCTCCTCAAATTGTTCATCCACGCTGTATAGTGGCGCTGAGCCTAGACCACGTAGTAGATCTCTGGCTGAGGGAACCGGATGGGACAGAGGCGGATTGAGGACAGGTGAGGGCCGCTGACCCGCTCCCGGGCCATGCCAACTAAGGCATGTGTCTGACGTTCCCGCCGACTCTTGGCTGGGGTTGTCAGATGTCATCTGGGATGAAGTTGATGACCTAGTCAATCAATCAAGAACTCTTGGGTTGCTGGACAACACACGGTCGCTAGATGACACCGGCAGTTCTGGCCTCACTCAGTGACCCCTGCTGTGACGTCCCCTTACTGTGCTGCGACCTGTGCCTGCTCCAGGAATGTTTGTGCCACTGCCACTCGCATGTGAAGAGCCTACCACCTCTCTGTCTGACAAACTGTTTGTTCAAAAAATTACAGACTCTGTTTAATGAAGATATCTGTATATGATAAATACACACACTGTATTTGACTCCAAATAAACCCATTAACAGGTAACCCTTGGATATAAACTGCGCAAAAGAAATGAGCAGTCAAAATTAACTGGTATATGGCATGTTAAAACGCAGTGTATTTTACTGACTAACAATGCAGAAACATGCTTAATTAACTCTTGGATATAAATTGCACAAAAGAAATGAGCTGCCAAAAATGAACAGCTATGTGGCGTGTTAAAGCGACGTGTATTTTACTGACTACAACAGCAGAAAAACGCTTAATTAACCTTCGGATATGATTTATGCTACAGGAAAAATTTCTTCTTTGCCGTTGAAAAACACAGTTTCTTTTATTGACTACAACAGCAGATACACACTTAATTAACCCTTGGATATAAATTGCGCAAATTGCGCAAAAGAAATTAGCTGCCAAAAATTAACAGCTATGTAGCGTTTCAAAACGACGTGTATCTTACTGACTACAACAGCAGAGAAACGCTTAATTAACCTTCAGATATGAATTATGCTACAGGAAAAATTTCTTCTTTGGCATTGAAAAACACCATTTCTTTTTCTGAATACAACAGCAGAAACACAATTAATAAACCCTTGGATATAAATTGCGCAAAAGAAATGAGCTGCCAAAAATTAACAGCTATGTAGCGTGTTAAAACGACATGTATTTTACTGACCACAACAGCAGAAAACACTTAATTAACCTTCGGGAATGAATTATGTTACAGGCAAAATTTCTTATTTGGGGTTGAAAAAACACCGTTTCTTTTACTGACTACAACAGCAGAAAAATACTTAATTAATCCTTGGATGTAAATTGCGCAAAAGAAATGTGCTGCCAAAAATTACCAGCTTTGTAGCGTGTTAAAACGATGTGTATTTTACTGACCACAACAGCAGAAGAACGCTTAATTAACCTTCGGATATGAATTATTCTACAGGCAAAATTTCTTCTTTGGCGCTGAAAAACAACGTTTCTTTTAGTGACTACAACAGCTGAAAAATACTTATGTATGTGGATTATAAAAACGCTGTTTCTTTAACTGAATACAACAGCAAAAACAGGCTTAGATAACCCTTAGATATTCAATGTGCTCCAGAACTGAGCATTAAAATGTATATGCAGCTGAATTGGATGCACACTGGACTTCAATTCCAATAACCCACAAAATCAAAATTAGAACGTAAGAGAAGCAGTCTCTGAGAAAAGCTGTGACACCCCCCCAAAAATCGCTGTATAAAAGTTCTTTCTTTTGCGTGAGATCTCAGCTACAGCAGCTGCTGCAACACGGCAAAAAGAGAGGAGTGTGAACTGCGAGCGTCGCGTCTGGACTTATATAGTGCGGTGACATCACAGAATCCCGCCAGTCTCTGATTGGCTTAATCTCTGCACATGTCATTTAGGGTACTCCTTTCTTCCTCCCAGAGTTCTTTGCCCCATGTAACGCTATGTGCTTGCAGCCCTTTTATCAATTAAAAACACGCTTCGTTCCCGCGAATCACCCCAAACCGACTTCATTCAGAATCAAAGTTTTCCTGAAATTCCAAACGAATTCCACTTCGTTAGAATCGATTCGCCCAACTCTACCTGTACTGCATTAGACAGCAATGAAAAATCTGTGCTGTTGCCTATACAGCATGGATTTGTTACCGTCGGGTTTAACTTACAGTGAAATATGTAACATGTTGTATATTACACTGGATTCTGCTTGGATTTGCGTGCAGCCGTGTACATTGTATGTATGGGGCCAACGACAAATCCGAAAACTGACTGCAGTTTTTTCCGAATTCTGTGCAAAAAAATGCGATCCTGCCACGGTCGAGCAATGTCAAAATGCTGTCGGATTTTGGACAGCACTTTGACATATGCTGTGTGGGCTTAGCCTAAAGAAGACTTTAAACAGCTACTACCTATCCAGGATGTCCTACTTTATTAAGTTTCATAGGAGAACAAAACGTAGGATGCTGAAGGAAGTCACTAAGAATCAGAAAACTTCATTAGAGGACCTAAAAGCAGCTATCACCACTATTCTCTTTAATTCACATTTCATGATTTTTTTCATTAAAAATAGAATGGACAAATTAAATCTGCATGGGTGGGGTGCCCAACAGGTAAGATTTCAAGTTTTCTATGAACACCTTGACAAACAATGGAACCTTTGGAACAATGTGCACTGGATAGACAAAACAGAAATAAAGTTATTTTGCTACAGTATCATAAGACATGTTTGGTAAAACACAAAGACAGCATTTACTCCGAAAAACTTCAACTGGCTGTGAAAATGTTATGGTTTGGGGCTGAGCAGTTCATCATCATGAAATTTACCATAAATTCTTTGTACCAAAGGGTGCTTGAGCACTATATAAGACCACCCTTCAAAATATTAATGTTCAGCCCAAAGTAAACCTTACAACCTAATAATGACCTTAAACATGGCAGCAAATGTTTAGAACATGCAAGGTTCTTTAATGACCAACTTAAATCTAAATTTAATCAAATTGCTTTTTGGTCATTTTGAATTGGCTGTTCATGCAATAAACTCCTCAGACATATGAAAATAATATCTATAGAGGAGTTCACATGTTAAAAAAAATAAATGGGAGTTGCTTTCTAAAACAACCCTAGACAACAGTCATAATAGGATATAAAAACCGTAAGTCCAACTAAACAACTGTATTAAGACTCTGTCCACACAACGAGTATTTCAAATCAGAATCCAGGCGGATTCCAACTTGAAATACTTGTCTAAAACCAAAAATACAACCATTCCAATTGACCTCAATAGATAACATGCATTGTAGTTTATACAGCGCATATTTTGTCAGTTGGTTTTTAAGGGTAAAAAAAACTTAGAACATGTTAATTTTTCCATTGTATTCCACGTGCACATCCAAACGACATACAAATGTTTTGGATGTAGATCAGTATCCTATAGACATGAATCGTCCTCCTTTTTTCACTGTAAATCTACTGGAATCTACCCGAAAAAATGACCTAAAATCCAAATAAAAGTACTCACTGAAAACTGTGTCATCTGACGTTCACAATGGGTGAACATGAGCCATGTGCTCCTTATTCACAAGATGAGTAAAAGTTAATCAGATTCTGTTGGTTTTCAATGAGTATTTCACACCTTTATTTATTTTCAGATTTGTTATTACTCGTGGTCTACAGTCAGAAACGAGTCCCATTCATTCCAATGTGGTTTTGGAAATGGGTCCGCATTAAAAATCACAACAAATGTTTTGGGCATTTTTTAGCCATCCCCATTGACATCTAATAAATTTCCACATGTGTTCCAAGTTCAAAGGTTTTTTTTACCGCACATCGGCTTTGAAAACCAACCGCCGACATGTTGTGTGAACTACATTGTACACTTTCTGTAGAGGTCAATGGGAATCGTTTACTTTCAGTTTAAGATAAGAATTTCAAGTCAGAATTCGTGTGGATTTCGACTTGGTATTGTGTCAGTCCATGCAGAATTGTGGCATTCCAACACCAAGGCATTGATGTGGCTTTCTGCTCTGTTTTGCTAGTAACTGCAAAATCTGTATTCAGTGCAAAAAAGTCAGCTGCAACGAATCTTAAAAATTAATTAATATAGTAGTTCGTTACTTGGATATCAGCTTTGTTAGTCCGCTTCCATTTTTCATGTTTTATTCTTTGTTTACCCTAGTATAAATTTTGACCCTTTCTTCTGTTATCAGTTTTAGATAAAAACTCTTTCTGCCTTTTAGCAACCAAGATCTGTTTCTGCAACATCTTACCTACCTGACCTTGTGATGGAAACATTCTGGTGACCACGATCTGAGTTTTCACAAATAAGATTTTCACCATTTTGCAGGGGGGTTAAGAGTAAAGAACAAGAGGATATATTTAAACTCTTCACCCCATGTTAGGTAGTGCCAACTCAAAATGATCTTTGGGAATTGTTCTTTACGCTATTAGTCAAGCTTTTCCTTGACTTGATGCTTCTTTACTGTATAACTCTTTCTGTTCAGAAACTGACCACCTGTAAATCATCATAAAAATGATTATCAGCATACAGCATGTTCTTGAAAGAGTCTGATACAGGATTGTTCCAGAGTAAAGATACCTCTAGTGGGTCCAGGTCCTTTATATAATTGCAGGGGATCTCTGCTATAAGCATAAGAGATCCATCAACACGTAATCTCAACTTAAATGTAGAGCAGAACACTGACTATTATTGTACTGATGATATGTCTTGTGTGTGCATAATTTGCAATGCAATTAAAGTAGATAGGCACTGGTTTTATATATTTTAATCATTTCTTGTTAGAGACTCCTACTTCTTACAGTGTTTTTAGTCTATTGTATTAAAGTATTTTGTTGGGCTATTTCTAAAATTGTCTTCATTTTTGTTTTATCTCATAGGTGTTAAAATTTGGCCCGTGCAGGAGAAATGTAATTTTACATTTATAACCTTACATTTATTAACCCTGTAACTTGAAATTGTGTGATGTTTAAGACAGTAAAGAGCTCTTCTTTTTACTTGTTTCTTCACTGCATACAGTACCGTTATAGATCATAGTGTATATTGCCAGATAACAGAGGGGTGAAAATCATATTGCTAGAAGATCTTATCTGTAGAAGTAGCAAGAAATGTATGCTGCTCACATTGGCTTTGTACGACTGACTGATGTACAAACGACTATCCTAAAAAAATATCCAACTACATTTTCTTTACAATGTAATAAACTGTGGCAATAAAAATAGGTTACTTCGTCTATAACCCTTTCTAGCCAAATTTGCTGCATAAAACATAATTGTCCCTAGATCATTAGCTGCTTGCTCTAATCAGTCACAGAAAAAAGTTCCTTTTGAAAAGCCAACATCTTATCACACAAATTGCTTTACAGTGAGGTAAAACCCAATGGAGCAGAAATAAAGCAGGTGCTTAGCATAACAATGGGAAGAAATTTCTATTGCCTTATGACTTTTTAACATAGTGAATAAATCAAGTGTCACCTTAAATATACAATGACAGCTGGATAGGTAGGGGGCAAGCCTTCAGAAATACAATACATCACTCTTAGAGGTTGAAGTCCTTCTAGAATACAATATTGTTAATTATTTAACATCATGTGGTAACTAACTATAAACAGTAGCTAAATATTAAAAAGTACTTATATTATATATACATATATTTACATTAGGGCTATATAGAGCTTCATATATAACACTTGGAAAAAAAAATATATATATATATATATAATATATATATATATATATAATATATATATATATATATATATATATATATATATATATATATCTAAAGCTCATATAGCTGCTGTATATGGGCCACCGCTTTTCGCTTTTCCTACTATTTCCATACTATTGCAAATGTATGTGCATGTGAATTTATAGGTCAGAGCAGAAGAACATTTACATCATATTTCTTACTTATGCATATTAAAAACTTAAGACATACTTACAGTGTTCCACTTAAAAGCCTCTTAGGATATGCACCTTAGTTGGTAAATTCAAGCTTCTAGTCTCAAATTAAAAAAATGAGTGTTCTATGCTGTTTATCAGCTTCATCCACTTTCAGGCCACACGCCTCATTTATTACAAAGTAGAGCACAGTAGGTGGGGATCTGAATTATTTCCTTCCTTCTGCAACAGATAGATACAGCTTGGTCCAAAATTATTTGTACAGTGACACAGTGACACAGTTTGGCCTCAACAAATAGATGTAACTACCAAGGCAAAACAGTCGTTATGGGACGCAGCAGCTAAGGGGGTTCATTTCCACTTTGATATTATATCCATCTACAGTTTACTGTGGATGATAGAAGGGACAGTAAAACTTTGAAGAATTTGTCTTGTTACTCTGTAAGGCATATAGATATTGAGAAACCATTTGCAACTCTCTTCTACTGTATAGAAGAGGCTTTTATTCACCCAGACTAAAGCCATCCTCGATTACCATCAATCTAAATTGCAACCATATCAATCCTAAATCACGGCCACTACAGGGCAAATTAATGGGTTGCCATGTTTTTTCCTAGCAAAATAAGCTGTCATAAGCTAGTAGTAGGAATCAGGACAATCAGCTGTCTCTGATCAAGACAACTTCTTAAATGCACATTGCTGGTAAAAAAAAAAAAGATGAGGTAACTGTACTGTAAGATTTTTATGCCATTAAGTTAATATGTAGTCAAAGATGGCCCTGGGTGGGGAGTATTACAAGTTTTGCTATAGGGCCCCATGGCTAATTGTTTCTCTCCTGTCACAAGATGTGACTGAAATGTAGACTTTCTGCTTTCATTTAAGGGATTTAACAGAAATATTGCATTAACCTTTTACGAATTAGAGCCATGTTTAACATACACTGTATGCCCACTTTATTAAAAACATCTACCATTTAATGTTTGGGGCATAGCTGTATAAAAAATGGGACAGTGGAGTGCACCATAAAATTAAGTGAGCAAGTTTTCTGTAGATCAGTTACAGTGTAAATTCACATTAGAAAGAAAAAATTAAGTGATTTATGTGACTTCAGAGAACACCTGTTCATCGGTGCTAAACTAGTCGGGACCAGTATCTCCAAAAATGTCATCCTTGTGATGTTTTCTCATGTAAAAGTCTTGAGAGTATACCTAGAATAGTGTCATTAGAGAATAACATCCATAATCACCTTTCAAGGAAGAAAGTCAAGAATTGTTTTGATGTAAATTGTGCACACTCGAGCCAACTGTAGCCAAATTTAATGCAGCTTAGCTAAGCTAAATTGTCCATATACCCACTCTTTGTTCCCAAACACAGATAAACTATAATAGCAGACAACCATTGTGGGTGCCATAACTGTCTAAGATAAACAGGAAGGCAAGACTCCAGTGGACAAAGCAGAATGAACAATGAGTTATTTAGCAATTAATAAATATTGCAGGGGAGATGAAAACAGATCTGTGTTGTACCAAGCTGATGGGAGGGAGAGATTAGTTCACAAGTAGCATGAATTGATGAACCCTTCTAGTCAGGTGTAGAAAGTTCAGGCTGGTGAAGAAAGCATAAGGGTGTGAGGAATGTTTTCATGGCACACTCTTGGTCTAACAAATACCTTTGGATGGGCATTTGGAAACAGGGGGCCATTTAGGCATTGTTCACAATCAAATTGATCACTTTTTGGCAGCTGCTTACCCTGTGGTCTTCACAGTCTCCTATCTTAAATCTCAGGGATGAATCTCAGGGATGAAGTTGAATGTGTTGCTTAGAGCATGTCAGTTGTGACAAATACCAGAAGCTATTCTGTTTGCATGGGTCAATATTCCTGAAGAATAATTCCAACACTTAGTAAAATCTATGCAATGATGAATTGCTATTGTTCTAAAGACCACAAAAGATCAAAAGCTTTACTTCTTTTAAGAATTGCTTTCATTGTATGACATGCCCATTGCATTTCAAGCCAACATTTTGATTCTGCCCTATGGTGGCAATTAAAAATTTGGTAATAAATATCTGTAGACTATAAATGTAGACTATGAATTCGATTTTCAGCCAATGCTGTTAAAGCTTAGAGGTGAATTTAAAATATGGAATAGATTTAATGGCAAGTGTAAACTTTGCTTAGATGATCATACTTCTGTGGATTTTATCTACCTTAAAAAATTTTTGGATTTGGTTAAATAATTAAATTTTTATAAAACATTGGAAATAATCATAAACAAGTCTAAAGTTGCAATGAAAATAGTTCACATCCCATTACAAATTATCTTTAAAATGTACAAACTTTCAGCTTGTGCAGAAATTACCAACAGACAAAACTAATTTAAAGATTAAACAGAACTAACATAATAAGTGGTTTCTCCAAATTCTACACAAAATTCCCTTCATGTTCCTGGACATCCAAATACTGTAAAAAGTGTATGGAAAAGGCTCATGCACTGAGCTATCTCCACACACGGCAGGCAGTGGCTGTTCAAGAAAGTCAGCAACTTTGCTATCAGCAGGGAATCGAACTGGCTCTGATCCCTGCTGATAACACTTTAGATTGTAGCATCTAAAAGAACGAGGATAGGTGCTGTGCACTGTTCTTCCCTTCGATCAGCTCCCCTGTGGTGTTATTGTTGGGTGACAATCGGTTGCCATGGCAGCCAGAAGCCAAATGCAGGCTTTCGTTACTGCCATGTAAGTACACCATAAGAAGGGTGTAATAGGTACTGATAAAAATCCTATATACAGCAGAACAACATCAATAAAGTAAAAAAGTTCTAAGTATTAAAGTAAAAAGAAAGAAGTTTGACAGAAATAAGTATTAAAAGTTTAAATCACCCCGCTTTTGCCATTTTACAAATAAAAAAATGTGAAAGTTACACGTAATTTATATCATTGCGTCCATAAAAGTCTGATCTATTAAATTCTAACATCATTTATCCCATACGCTGAACACCTAGAAGAAAAAAAAAAATCAAAACATAAAAGTTGTTCAAATACCCCAAAAATTGGAATCAACAGTGATCAAAAAGTCCGAAAAGAAAAGAATGGCACCAGAAAACACTCACCGGACAGTCCACAAACATAATCTTATCCTGTGGACACAATACACTCCATGTGCAAGTGATGGTGCTCAGTTCCCAAAGTGTAGTATACTAACAGTACATGTAATAGGAAGAAAGTCCGAAACGGCACTCGCCACATGTTTTTCTGCATCCCTTTATTCAAATATCACATTAAGCAGCCGACAGGGACAGACGGACAAACATGTCCAACGACCGTTTCACGTGAACACACGCTTTCTCAAGGCATACCCGGAGATGACGTAGTCTCGTCTTAAATCTTCGCCTTGCCTGCCACAACCCTTCAGCCGACAACAAATTAACCCAGTGTGTACAAGATTCAATCAACATAATAGAGTGTGGCAATACAAACAATAATAGTTATATACAACATATATTCTTATAAAAAGGAAGAAAAAGCATGCCTATCATTTAAACTCAGACCTCCTAGCGCCTCTGTATGTAGGATCCAATATGTTTCGCACTGTAAAAGTTTCTCATGTCAATTAGTCCCATTTCTTAAGGGAAAGATCCTTTGCAATACTGCAAATAGAATCCCAGACACATCATCATTGTATACATCACGTATATGAGCAATAAATCTAAGGGCACCTTTCTTTGTTTTTTTATTGAATAAAAATGTTCTGTAATCCTTATAAAAAGATTGCAAATCGTCTTACCAATATAAAATAACCCACACTGACACCACATTACGTATACTACATAATTTGTACGGCATGTAATCAACTCCCTAACCATATGTGTTACTGCTCTTATTAGTAATACATTATCTGTCACCATCATATTGCAAAATGAACAGGATCCACATTTTCTATTACCATTTTGGGCGCATTTTTCCAACCAGTTCTCAAATTTCCTACCTAATCTACACTGGACTAATTCATCCCTGAGATTACAACTTCTCCTAAATGTTATAATAGGAGGTATTTTAGTTTTTTCCTGGTGATCCAGATCAGACTCAAGGATATGCCAATTTTTCCTAATCTCACTTTTAACAACCTCAGACATATTTGTTTATTCAAACGAAAATACTGATCTATCCGATTTTCTATGTTCCCGTTTTCCAAACAACAATTGCTCACGTTGACAATAAATAGCCCTAGAAAAAGCATCAGATATAAATTTCTCATCATAATCCCTAACTCTAAGTCTCTCAGATAACTCCAATGATTGTTCTAAGAAATCGTGATATTCAAGTTATTCCGTCTTAATCTTAAAAATTTACCATAAGGTAATGACTTCTTTACATGTTCAGGGTGTGAGCTATTGTAATGCAATAATGAGTTGGTGGCCGTAGGTTTTCTATATCCTCTCGTTAAAAACTTCTCATTGCTTATCATGATTAGTGTTGAGCGATTATTATCGACAAAGTTGAAATCGGCACAGATTTTATGGTGATCGGATCTTTTAGATCATGCGATAATTTAGGTTAAAATCTGTACATCATCTATTAAGATCGTGCCTTTTTCGGCGCTTCCTGTAATTTGGCGGCCAGCAAATGAGATTACAGAATAGAGCAGGGTGAGATGTGTGTGCGACGTCATGACTGGGATGTGTATGGTTGTGATTGGCTGGAAAAATCACATGACCTCGTTTTACATAGAACAGCGTTTCCTGTTCAGCCTCAGTGTCTCTCAGCGTCTCAGAGCAGAAGGATGTGCGCTCTGCTTGTGTCCAAACAGCTCAGCGAAATTATTATATTTCTTCACAGAGAAACCTCTACTATTAGCTGTGATCCTTACAATTTAGTTAGATTAGAGATTGGAAGATTTTATATAGTTAGGTAGAGAATTTTAAAGGAGCATCTACCGCTGTAAAGTCACGGGGGGGGGAGCGGAGGGGGGCCCCCGCGGGCGAACACAGACAAGCTCTATAAAGAACACTGGATAAAGTTCACCAAGACTTAGTGTAGACATTGCAATAGCTTTATTATTAACAGTTTTCTATTGAAATATTTCCTGGATATTGGGCAGCCTGAACTTATATTAGGATACACATCTTTTCTAGTAACTGCAGGTCTCTTTGTTAGGTGCAAAACTCCACTTTATTATCAGTATACATTTCAGATAGGTGTTCATTTTCAATTTTGCCCATTCCACCTTTGTTGATATATCCACCTTGTACTTAAATTAGAATCCAGCAAGTCAGCACAGGTTGATAGGTGCCAAAAATACCTTGTAATATCCGAATAAATTTCAGATACGTGTTTTTTTACTTTGGCGCACTACAGCTTTGTTCATTGAGGCACCTTGCACTTAAATGTGAATACTGCAATTTTTTAGTCACCACAGGTGAATTGATAGGTGCCAAAAAATACCTTTTATTATCCGAATACATTACAGATATGTGTTTTTTGAATTTGCGCAGGCCCTGCTTTGTTGTAGATTCTACTTTGCAGTTAAATTTGAATACAGCAATTTTGTAGTCACACAGGTGGAAAAAAAACAATTGGATAGGTGCCAAAAAAAAATACCTTTTTATTATCCGAATTACATTACAGATACGTGTTTTTTTGCACTTGTGCAGTCAAGTCCAGATTTGTTGTGATAGGCCACCTTGCAGTTAAATTGAATCCAGCAATTGTGTGTTACCCAACAGGTGAATTGATTGGTGCCAAAAAATACCTTTAATTATGCCGAACTACATTACAGTTACGTGTTTTTTTTGTCTTCTTTGGCGCAGGCCAAGCTTTGTTGGTAGATCTCTTTGCATTAATTTGGAATACAGCAATTTTGTAGTCAACCACAGGTTGAATTGATAGGTGCCAATAATACCTTTTATTATTCGAATTACCATCACAGATAGTGTTTTTTGCCCTTTTGCCCAGTCCAGATTTGTTGATAGAGGCCACCTTGCAGTTAAATTTGTATCCAGCAATTGTGTAGTGTAGTTACCACAGGTGAATTGATAGGTGCCAAAAAATACAATTTATTATCCGAATACACTTATCAGATACAGTATTTTTGACTTTGTGCGCAGAGCAGCTTTGTTGATAGATCTACTTTGCAGTTTAATTTGAATACAGCCAATTTTGTAGTCACCACAGAGTGAATTGATCGGTGCATGGCAAAATACCTTTTATTATCCAATTACATTTCGATACGTGTTTTTTGCACTTTTGCCCAGATCCAGATTTGTTGACTAGAGCCACCCTTGGAGTTATATTTGAATCCTGCATTTGTGTTGTTACCCAGGTGAATTGATTAGGTTGCCAAAATAACTTTTATTATCCGATACATTATGTATGTGTTTTTTGACATTTGGCGCAGGCCCAGCTGTTGGTTGGTAGATCTACTTTGCAGTTAATTTTGAATACAGCAAATTTTGTAGTCACACAGGTGGAATTGATTGGTGCCCCAAAATTACCTTTTATTTCCGATATTTCATTACAGAATACGTGTTTTTTGCACACTCTTTTGCACAGTCCAGATTTGTTGATTGAGCACCTTGCAGTTAAATTTGAATCCAGCAATTGGTAGTTACAAGCGTGAATGATAGGTGCTAATCCAAAAAAAAATACCTTTTTTTATTCCGAATACATTACAGATACGTGTTTTTGACTTTGGCGCAGCCAGCTTGTTGGGTTGATCTACTTTGCAGTTAAATTTGAACTACAAGCAATTTAGTAGAGTCACCACAGGTGAATTGATAGGTGCCAAAAATTACCTTTTATTATTCGAATAACATTACAGCTACGGTTTTTTGCTCTTTTGCCCAGTTCCGATTTGTTGATTAGAGCCACTTTGACAGATAAATTTGAATCCAGCAATTGTGTAGTTACCACAGGTGAATTGATTTAGGTGCAAAAAAATACCTTTTATTATCCGAATAAATTACAGATACGTATTTTTTGACTTTGGCGCAGGCAAGCTTTGTTGATAGATCTACTTTGCAGTATAAATATGAATACAAGGGCATTTTTGTAGTCACCACAGGTGAATTGATAGGTGCCAAAAATACCTTTTATTATCCAAATACATTACAGATACGTGTTTTTTGCTACTTTTGCCCAGAGTCCAGATTTGTTGATAGAGCCACCTTGGAGTTAAAATTTGAATACCAGCAATTGTGTAGTTACAACAGGTGAATTGATAGGTGCACAAAAAATACCTTTTATTATCCGAAATACATTACAGATACGTGTTTTCTCACTTTGGCGAGGCCAGATTTGGTGAAGATTACTTTGCAGTTATATTTGATCCAGCAATTTTTGTTTTGATTGAGGGATTGAGAAAAGCTGTGATTTTGCCGTCTTTTAATAAGGACTTTCAAAACTCTTCCGATAATTCTCAATATTTGTTTATTTGCTGAAACATGGAGCGACATTTCAGGTGGTAACGAGTGCAAAGAGGGGGGTAGGAAATGGAGGTTGAGGTACGAGAAAAGGTTGCTCCTTCCGTGCTGGCGACAACACGGATGCCAGCTGATCATCAGTTTCAGGACCGTCAGGCTGTCATAGGGGGGCCTGGGTCAGGGCACTAGTGAATCTCAGTAACTGAACAGGCGTCGCCAATCTGTCCTTCAGTGGTTATGAACCTGCAGCCAGCAAGTCTTACCTCATCGTCCTCCAGGTCACGGCCAAAATGTCGTATCAGCATCACCAGCATCCATTTCCAACATGAAGCAGCCAAATGTCAACTCGTGTACCCACCACTTTGGATAACCATTTCTGAAGGTCCCTCTTTGATGACAAAATGCGGTTGGGGTCAGGAAGGCATGGTTAAAAGATCAAGAGCTAAAAAGAGGATGATTTTATCTGCTTTGACGCAGGTATGACTGCCATCAGAGGAGGAGAAGGAAGCCGGTCATTCGGCAAAATTCCCGGGGCTTCGGCTACGCCTTGCAGTCCCATCTTGCTTGTAGCCCGAAGCTCCTGGATGCAAATGTCATGGTCGACCGATGATGATGATGAGACCATTGCGGATCCACGTGGTCTTTCAGCAGAATTTGCTTGCGAGCGACTTCTTAACTGGACGAGGAGGAAGGACGATGGGGTAGGTGTCAGTACGGGCTTCCGCCTCAAAATGGGAGAGGGCCGGTCGCAAGAAGTCAGGCTGATATGATTTCCGACAGACACGGTCAGCGCAAACCCCGTACCTCGCTTATCGCTACCGTTCATTAAAGGTCCAGGACCCTCAAGCCTGGGCCTTCTTTGACTAAGCCTCTGATTCACCCAGCGATGTCATATGCCCGCCTTTGCCGTAAACGCATAAAGTAGAGGCAAGAAACCTTAAGTAGTTACACCACCAACCACATGTCTAGTCACATGCAGCGAATGAATATGAGTTGAAATGGAGGAACACATTGGCCAATTAAGGCCAGACCAATGCCGGGGCTCCAACCACTGGTCACACCCCTCTAGTCTCCGCTCCTCCCTCCTCCGCCACCACAAGCGTTACCTCAGCTGCCCATATCTCTCGGTGTCATGATCAGGGATCAGACCTCCGCTTCAGATCCTCCACCGTTCGCCCCGAGTACCACCAGCACCTCCAGAGACCCATTTCCTACCTTTCTCCTTCCGCCGTTTGGACGTCCTGCATGTCGTTAAGCGGCCTCAGTCTAGCTGCAGCCTTCTGTCTTCCAGGTTTGGGAGCAGAGAAACCTTTAACCCAAACATCCTAAAGCCAAAAGACCTGAATGTCGCTTGCAGGTTTTTTGGCCTTGGATAAATGTTGCCTTTCATTATGGTGGGACACAGATGGGTTCGCCACGTCATGGCCCTTGCCTGCCCCCAATACAGATGCCGAGCAGGCATTTCTTTGCAAGAAAAGCCGTCATGCCCTGGCCAGGCCCACGTCGTCATGCTAAAATTTCAAGATCGTTGTCTCATCATGTGGCCGGGAAAAGTCCATCTGAACCACCGGAACACATGGACTAGTAGCACGGCCAAGGCGATATATCTCTGTGACAGCTACTGGGTGAGCTGGGTGGATGTCTCTGGGGGTGACGGTGGCTCTCAGGCTCGGCGCACGCTCTTCAAAACCGCAGGGATGGTGCAGGGCTCTTTCCCCCAAGGTCCTCTGGTGGCATCACGTGCCCAGAGACACCAGGCCGTGTTGAAATTAATCTGCCTTGGAGACCGTCCACACACAGGTCAGGAGCTGTGGACGGCTCTAAGCAACGAGACCGAGCGCTGGCTGGGTGACAAGAACCTTGTGCCAGGCAAGGTGGTGTGCGATAACGGGCGAAATCTGCTGGCCGCCCTTAAGTCGGTAGGCTGGAGCACATCCCTTGCCTAGCACATGTCATGAACCTTGTCGTCCAGAAATTTCTAAAGAGCTACCGGGTCTGGACTGCCTGCTGAAGAAGGCTCGAGGTCTGAGTTCGCACTTCCGCCGTTCGCACCCTGCTTCGTCCCGCCTGGCTGCGTTGCAGCGTCAGCTCGGCCTCCCCGTCAACCGTCTCATTGTTGACGTGGCAACACGCTGGAATTCCACCCTCCACATGCTCCAGCGATTGTGGCAGCAGCGCAATGCCATTACGCAGTACGAAGTGACACATGGCCTGACAAGCAGCGGTACGGACCTCGGGGTGTTGAACCACCGAGAGTGGAGGCAGGTGAAAGAGCTCTGCACCATCCTTGCCAGTTTTGAAGAAGCCACCAAAATGGTCAGTGCGGACAATGCCCTTGTCAGCATGAGCATTGTGGTGATCTTAGTTCTGGAACGATCGTTGGACACTCTGAAACAACAGGTCCCGCCAGCGACGGAGGAGGAGACGGACACAGATGCGGACACGGAGCCTTTCTCTCCGTCAAATCCACAAGGCCGACAGTTTCACAATTTCATCGGTCTTCATTAGGCAGTGGTTCGGGGTCCAGAGCTAGTGCAAGGTGGCGCATCAGCTCTCAGGGTGCATCATCTCAGGCAAGTCAGGGCTGTGTTGAAGCTGTGCCGGAGGCAGCGGAGGAGGAGGAGGAGGAGGAGGGATTCCTAGACACCGATGTTACCGACGTCCCTGCCTTGGAAAGAGGTTGGCGCGAATTTGAGGCGGAGGAGGAAGATGAGGAAGATCAGTTTGCTAGTGCCCCTCGACCCAGAGGCTTGGGAAATCAAGGCTCCATCTCTCACATGAGTGCTTGGATGCTCCATTTCCTCCAACATGATCCTCGCATTAAGGCCATCAAAATGAACAACAGTTACTGGGTGGCCACCCTCCTGGATCCCAGGTACAAAAACAAAAATCAGCACTTTCCTTCCACCCACCCAAATAGAGAGTAAAATGCAGGAAATGGAGACCTTGCTGATTGATCAACTGGAGACATCTGTTGCGTCTGCTTCACGTTCCCCAAATGTCACGGTGGAACAACATCAGCGACGTGACAGCAGTAGAGTGCCAAGTAGGCGTAGCGGCAGCAGCAGGCAAGGTGGCAGAAGCCTAATGGGTGACCTCTGGCAATCTTTGTTTACCACCTCACCAACGCATGCAATGCAGGGCACACATCCAACACACAGAGATCAGCTTAAGATCATGGTGCACGACTATCTGCGTCTCAACACCGATGTTTTTGCATGTGTTCCGGACCCAATAGACTTCTGGGTATCCAAAATGGACGAATGGCCCGAGAGGTGTTGTCCTGCCCAGCAGCCAGCGTCATATCTGAGCGGACCTTCAGCACAGCTGGAGGAGTCATTACAGACAAACGCATCCGGCTTTCCACAGATAATGTGGATCGTTTGACTTTCATCAAGATGAATCAGGCATGGATCTCTGATGATGTTGTGGCCCCAATTGCCGAGGTCACCGATTAGTTGCCGGTCTACTTCACATTCCTTTCAAACAGAAATGGTCCTCTTGAAAACTTTTTTTTAAAATGATCATTTCTTACTGCAATTTTTATTCTCTTTTCCCAACAGTTCATTTTGCTGGTTTTGCTGTGAGGAGACTGTAAAAGACAGCAAGGTTTCATGACAACACCGTATTCCATTTACTCACTTTATCTTAAGAAGTTTTCGCATTGTCAATAGTTTTGAGGTCATGTTGCTGTGAGATACAGCTATAATTATGGTCCTTTGGAACAGAAATGTGGCTTCTAAGTGGCATTTCTCCCTCACAATTTTTAATAGTGGCTGAGAAGTCATATTTATATTTTTTGGGGTCATGTAGCTGTGAGATACAGCAATAATCATGGTCCTTTGGAACAGAAATGTGGCTTCTAAGTGGCATTTCTCCCTCACAATTTTTAAAGTGGCTGAGAAGTCATTTTATAATTTTTTGGGGTCATGTTGCTTTGAATGCAGCAATACTACAGGTCCTATTAAAATGTGAACAGAATTTGTTGCTTCTAAAGTGGCATTTGTTCTTCACAATTGATTTCAATCAGTGGGCTGCAAGAAGGTCATATGTTTGAATTTTTGGGGCATTTTGCTGTGAACATGCAGCTAATACTAAGGTCCTATTCTAAAAAATGTTGTTTCTAACAGACATTTGTTCTTCACAATTGTCAAAGTGGCTCAGGGTCATGCTTTGAATTTTTGGGGGCATTTTGCTGTGACATGCAGCTATACTACAGGTCCTATTCTAAAAAATGTTGTTTCTAACAGACATTTGTTCTTCACAATTGTCCAAAGTGGCTCAAGGGTCATGCTTTGAATTTTTGGGGCATTTTGCTGTGACATGCAGCTATACTAGAGGTCCTATTCTAAAAATGTTGTTTCTAACAGTTATTTGTTCTACACAATTGTCAACTGTGGCTCAAGGGTCATGCTTTGAATTTTTGGGGCATTTTGCTGTGACATGCAGCTATACTACAGGTCCTATTCTAAAAAATGTTGTTTCTAACAGACATTTGTTCTTCACAATTGTCAAGAGTGGCTCAAGGGTGATGGTGCTGTCAGAAACAGGAATAGGTAGGACACTGTTAATGGACACATATTGCAAAATGACTTGTTTTGCAAGATCTTTAACATAGCTATCAATCCCTGTATTGAGACAACCATTTAATACAATGAAAAAAAAGAGAAACAAAGACATGGTGCGATTCAATCCTATTTTAAAAATGTGTTTTCTAGATTTAAACTACTAAATAACTTTGTAGTACCAAAAAATAGCTGGGTAAAAAAAATTCCTCTGAATTGTAAAGGCGAGGTACGGATAAACTTGACAGATGTAGAATTTTTTCAGAGGACATGGGGTATGGCACACGGGACAGAGAATCAAAGTACAGAGACCAATTTCCTCCGCACGTTGAGTAAAATAAGAAAAGAATGCCAAAAAAAGGGCAAATGGTGGAACAGGAGCGATAACCACCAGTATTTCCAAGTGAAGCTCAATTGGACCACGCACTCATACGAGAGGGCAAAGCGCTACCCAGGACAGGCGACATATATGTCAGTGAAACTAAAATGGGTGGTGAAAGTCTCCTTTTCCACGGGCACTTCGAATATGTGGGTTGAAGACCATGTTTAATGGTCATTCTGCGGTACAGGACAGATATAGTTAATGTCCAGTCAACTAAAATGGTGGTTGAAAGACTCCTTTTTCCGGCACTTTTAAATGTGGGGGGTCATGCAGGTTTGGGGCTCATGCCGTGGCCCAGGACAGGTATAGTTCAATGTCCAGTGAACTATAATGGTGGTTGAAAAGACTCCTTTTCCGGCCCATTTTTAAATGTGGGGGCATTGCAGGTTTGGGGCTCAGACTGTGGCCCAGGAAACAGGTATAGTCAATATCCAGTGAAAACTAAAATGGTGGTTGACAAACTCATTTTTCCGGCTCTTTTTTAATCAATGTGGGGTCATGCAGGTTTGGGGCCTCTGCTGTGGCCCAGGACAGGTATAGTTCAATGTCCAGTTGAAACTAAAAATGGTGGTTTGAAAGACTCCTTTTTCGGCACTTTTTAAATGTGGGGGTCATGCAGGTTTAGAGGTTTGGGCTCATGCTGTGGACCTGGACAGGTATAGTCAAATGTCCAGTGAAACTAAAAATGGTGGTTCAAAGACTCTTTTCCGGCACTTTTGTAAATGTGGGGGGTCATGCAGTTTGTGGCTACATGACTGTGGCCCAGGGACAGGTATAGTCAATATCAGAGAAACTAAAATTGGTGGTTGAAAAAATTCCTTTTTCCGCACTTAAATTAATGTGGGGGTCATGCAGGTTTGGGGCTCATGTGTGGCCCAGGGGACAGGTATTGTCCATTGGTCCATTGAAACTTATAAGGTGGTGGTTGAAAGACTACTTTTTTCCGTCACTTTTTAAATGTGGGGGTCATGCAGGAGGTTTGAGGGCTCATGCTGTGGCCCAGGACCCAGACAGGTATAGTCAATGTCCAGTGAAACTAAAATGGGGTTTGAAAAACTCTTTTTCCAGGCCACTTATTTAAATGTCGGGGTCATGCAGGTTTGGGTCATGGCTGTGGCCCAGGAAGGTTTAGTCAATATCAGTGAAACTAAAAATGGTGGGTTGAAAGATCCTTTTTCCTGCACTTTTTAAATGTGGGGTCATCAGGTTTGGGCTCATGCTGTGGACCTGGACATGGGTATAGTCATGTCCCAGTGAATGTAAAATGGTGTTGAAAGCTCATTTTTCCGGCACTTTTTAAATTGTGGGGGTCATGCATTGTTTGGGCTCATGCTGTCGGCCCAGGGACAGTATAGTCCATGTCCATGTGAAATCTAAAATGGTGGTTCAAAGACTCCTTTTTTCCGGCACTTTTTTAAATGTGGGGGTTCATGACACGGTTGGGGGCTCATGCTGTGGCCCAGGACCAGGTATAGTCAATGTCAATGGAAACTTAAAATGGTGGTTGAAAATACTCCTTTTTTCGGCACTTTTATATTTGTTGGGGGTCATGCAGGTTTGGGGCTCATGCTGTGGCCCAGGACGTATAGTCAATGTCAGTGATGAAAAACTAAAATGGTGGTTGAAAGCTCTTTTTCCGGCACTTTTTAAATGTGAGGGTCATGCAGGTTTGGGCTCATGCTGTGGCCAAGACAGGGGTATAGTCAATGTCCAGTGGGAAAAACTAAAAATGGTGGTTGAAAGGACTCCTTTTTCCGGCACTTTTTAAATGTGGGGGTTCATGCAGGTTTGGGGGCTCATGCTGTGGCCCAGGACAGTATAGTCAATATCAGTGAAAAACTAAAATCGTCGTTGAAATACTCCTTTTTCCGGCACTTTTTAAATGTGGGGGTCATGATGTGTTTGGGGCTCATGCTGTGCCCTGGACAGGTTTAGTCATGTCCAGTGAAATAAAATTGGTGGTTGAAAGACTCCTTTTCCGGCATTGTTTAAATGTGGGGGTCCTTGCAGGTTTGGGGCTCAATGCTGACGGCCTAGGAACAGGTTATAGTCAATGTCCAGTGAAAGTTAATATGGTGGTTGAAAGGATCCTTTTTCCGGCCCACTTTTAAATGTGGGGGTCATGCAGGTTTGGGGCTCATGCTGTGGCCCCAGGGACAGGTATAGTCAATGTCCTGTGAAAACTAAAATGGTGTTGAAAGACTCCTTTTTCCGATGCACTTTTTTAAATGTGGGGGGCTCTTTGCAGGTTTGGGGGGATCATGCTTTGTGGCCAGGACAGGTATTGTACAATGTCCAGTGAAAATAAAAATGTGGTTCACAAAGACTCTTTTTCCGGCACTTTTAAATGTGGGGGGTCATGCAGGTTTGGGGCTCATGCTGTGGCCCAGGGCAAGTATAGTCAATATTTTCCAGTGAACTAAAATGCTGGTTCAAAGACTCCTTTTTCCGGCACTTTTTATTGTGGGGGGTCATGCAGGTTTGGGGCCTCATGCTGTGCCCAGGTAATGTATAGTCAATGTACAGTGAAATTAAAATTGTGGTGAAAAGACTCCTTTTTCCGGCACTTTTAAATGTGGGTGTCATGCATGTTTGGGGCTCATGCTGTGGCCCAGGACAGGTATGTCAATGTCCAGTGAAATTAAATGGGTGGTTGTAAGACTCCTTTTCCGGCACTTTTTAAAATGTGGGGGTCATGCAGGTTTGGGGCTTCTATGCTGTGGCCCAGTGGGACAGGGTATAGTCAATGTCCCAGTGAAACTAAAAATGGTGGTGAAAAAAAATCCTTTTTCCGGGCACTTTTTAAAATGTAGGGGTCATGCAGGTTTGGGGCTCATGTGTGGCCCAGGACAGGTATAGTCAATGTCCAGTGAAAACTACATATGGTGGTTGAAAGTCTCTTTTTCCGGGCACTTTTTAAATGGGGGGGGTCATGGCAGGTTTGGGGCTCATGCATGTGGCCCAGGACAGGTATAGTCAATGTCACAGTGAAATAAAATGGTGTTTGAAAAGACTCCTTTTTCGGCTACTTTTTAAATGTGGGGGTCAGGAGAGTATGGGGTCATGCTTAGTGTCCTGGACAGGTAATGTCAATGTCCAGTGAACTAAAATGGTGGTTGAAAGACTCCTTTTTTGTCCGGCAATTTTTAAATGTGGGGGTCATGCAGGTTTGGGGCTCATGTGTGCCCAGGATCAGGTATAGTCAATGTTCCAGTGGTGAAACTAAAAATGGTGGTTGAAAGACTCCTTTTTCCGGCACTTTTTAAATGTGGGGGTCATGTAGGTTTGGGGTTTTGCTGTGGACCAGGAACAGGTATAGTCAATATCCAGTGGAAACTAAAATGGTGGTTTGAAAGACTCCTTTTTCCGGGCCACTTTTTAAATGTGGGGGTTATGATGTTTGGAGGCATCATGCTGTGGCAGGACAGGTATTGTCAATGTCCAGTGAAATAAAATGGCTGGTTGAAAGATCCTTTTTCCGGCACTTTTTAAATGTGGGGGTCATGCAGGTTTGGGCTCATGCTGTGGCCCAAGACAGGTATAGTCAATGTCCAGTGAAACTAAAATGGTGGTTGAAAGACTCTTTTTCCGCACTTTTTAAATGTGGGGGTCAAGCAGGTTTGGGGTCTAGTGTGGCCCTGGACAGGTATAGTCAATGTCCAGTGAAACTTAAATGGTGGTTGAAAGACTCTTTTTCCTTCGGCACTTTTTAAATGTGGGGGTCATGCAGTTTGGGGATCATGTGTGGCCTGGGGACAGTTATAGTCAATTTGCAGTGAAACTATAAAAAATGGTGGTTGAAGACTCCTTTTTTCGGAATTTTTTAATGTGGGGGTATGCAGTTTGGGGATCATGCGTGGCCCACGGACAGGTATAGTCAATGTCCAGTGAAAAGTAAAATGGTGGTTGTAAGACTCTTTTTCGGCACTTTTTTAAATGTTGGGTCTGCATGTTTGGGCTAATGCTGTGGCCCAGGACAGATTAGTCAATGTCCAGTGTGAAACTAAAAATGGTGGTTGAAAGATTCTTTTTTTCCGCATTTTTAAATGTGTGGGTTCATGGCAGGTTTGGCGGGCTCATGCTGTGGCCAGGGGACAGGTTATATCAATGTCCAGGTAAAACTAAAATGGTGGTTGAAAAAACTCCTTATTATCCGGCAACTTTTTTAAATGTCGGTGGTCATGCTGATTGGGCTCATTTCTGTGGCCATAGGGTCAGGTATTAGTTCATGTTCAGTGAAACTTATAATGGTCGTTCAAAGAATCCTTTTTCCTGCAATTTTTAAATGTGGGGGTCATGCAGGTTTGGGGCTCATGCTGTGGGCCCAGGAACAGTTATAGTCAATGTCCTGTGAAACTAAAATGGTGGTTGAAAGACTCCTTTTTCCGGCACTTTTTAATGTTGGGGGACATGAGGGTTTGGGGACTCTTTCTGTGGCCCAGGACAGGTATCGTCAATGTCCAGTGAAACTTAAAATGGTGGTTTGAAAGACTCCTTTTTCCGGCACTTTTTAAATGTGGAGGTCATGCAGGTTTGGGGCTCATGCTGTGGCCCAGGGAAAGGTATAGTCAATGTATAGAGATGGAGAGAATGATTTCTTACAGAAAGTGGAATTCGTTTGAATTTCAAGGGAAACTTCGGTTCGAACGAAGTCGAATTGGAGAGGTACTTCGGGGTGAACGATTGTGATTTTGTTTATAATTTGCCTGCGACATATGGACGTTACATGGGGCAAAGCACTCTGGAGGAAGAAGGGCATAGCCTTGGCATGACATGTGCAGTGGTGATGCCAATCAGTGACCGGCGGAGAATTTCTGTGACGTCACCGATCTATATAAGTCCGGGCGCGACGCTGGGAGCTCATACCGCTCTCTCTGTACTGATCAGAAGTGCTGCGCCGGCTGATTGCTATTATGAAGAACTTGATTTCTATATAGCGTTTTGTGGGTGGTCTCCCCAGATTGTCTCAGAGACTGTTTTCTTCTATTAATGTTCTATTTCTAATTTTTTGGGGTATTGGATCTGAATTTACAGTGTGCGTTCCACCTGAACAGCTGCATATACATTAATATCCAAGTGGGAATCTAAGCCAAGTTCATGTTGTATTCATTTAAAAGAAACAGCGTTTTTACATTACAAATCCACTTCATTTTGGCCTGCTCCTTTCTTATTGGCTAATTTTCATCCACGGGTTAATTAAGCGGTGTTTTGCTGGTGTGATGACCCCATCAGAAACACATCTTTTTACAACGCCTCAAAAAACTATCAGTTTTCTGTAGCCTAATTCACAAGCAAAGGTTAATTACAACTGAATCTCTTTGGTGTGCGTAGAAAACATGCAATTGGTATCACGGCTACAAAAAGCTAACTAGGTTTGGCATCTCAATTCTTTGGCGCAATTTACATCAGGGGTTATTAAAGCGTTGTTTTGCTGGTGTGCTGACACCATAGAAACCATCTTTTTCAACGCAAAATTTATACATTTTTCCTGTAGCCTAATTCACAAAGCCCATAAAAGGTTAAATTACAACTGTTATCTCTTGTTGTGTGGCGTAGGTAAGAACATGCAATCTGTAACACGGCTACTAAAGCTACTATGTTTGTGTCATCTCAATTCTTTGGCGCCAAGTTACATTCCAGGGGGTAATTAAGACGTTGTTTTGATGGTGTGCTGACAAAAATAAACAGTCCTTTTTCAACTCCAAAATACTATACTTTTTTCCTGTAGCCTAATTATGTCCGAAGGTTAATTAGCCTGTTTGAGCTTGTACATTTAGTTAAAACACCACAGTGTTTTTAAACGACAAATACAAGTAAATTTTTCATGGCCATTTTGTGGGAGCGGCAATTTATTTCCAAGGGTTTCCCAAGATTGTTACTGAGATTTCATTTTGGAGTCAAAAAACAGGGTGTATATTTATCTTTTACAGATATCTTCATCCAAACAGGTCTGATACAATTTAGAACAAAACAGTATGTCAGAACAGACGAGGTTGGGCTGGTCTGCACCTG
Organism: Phyllomedusa bahiana; assembly: GCA_025379985.1. Lineage (NCBI taxonomy): Eukaryota > Metazoa > Chordata > Amphibia > Anura > Hylidae > Phyllomedusa > Phyllomedusa bahiana. Next base: position 11,060 of record JAODAL010037940.1, on the reverse strand, counting down.
AGAAGTGGGCTGTTGGGCACAAACATTCCTGGAACAGGCCACAGGTCAACAGCCAAACAGCAAGGGGAGTCGCAAAGCAGGGGTCACTCGGTGAGCAACAACTGCCGCTGTTCATCTAGCGGCCGTGTGTTTTGTTCAGCAACCAAGGGGTTCTGATTGGTTGACTAGGTCATCCTTTACTCCCTGTTGGACATTGGGGATCAACACCAGCCAAGAGTCGGTATGATCCTCAGAAACAACCATTAGTTGGCATGGCCCGGGAGGGTCAGCGGACATCACCTGTCCTAAGGCAGCCATCTGTCCCATCCGGTTCCTCAGCAGTGATCTTTATACGTGGTCTGGGCTCAGCGTCACTATATAGCGGAGGGGATGAACAATTTGAGGAGGGCAGTCAGCAAGCTATTTGGCAGCGAGGAAATGGGGCCAATATCCCACCTGCTTCTTGCAGTAGGTCGGGCAAAAGTATAGATGTGGAGAGTGGCATGGGAGGTCATGTTGTGAGAGGCAGCCCTCCTCGGCATACAAGACCGGTGATGAGGACCAGAAGTGACGATTGTAAAAACAAATAGGATGATGATGTAGCCGACTACACTTGGGAGCGGGTCGAGGCAAGGGGTTCATCTCGTCAGGAGAAGAGGCGTCAGCTTGCGGTCAGGGCAGCGGAGCTGCCAGCGAGTGGTCGTTCGTCATATGGCCAGTGAGTCAGCAGGATAGAAGCAGTGTCGAGGTCGGGACGCCATAGCCGGCCACGGGGTAAAACAACCCACTTCGCCAGGTCAACAAGAAGTAGCGGCACTGGGGCTCAGCGAGGCTGCCGGCAGGCCAGTAGTACACTCAGTGCGGAGCTGGTTGGCGGGTAAATTCGATACTCGGCGGGGATGTTGGCTGTTCTTTGCTAAGACACGGAGGAGCGAATATGGGTATATGTAGAATCTGTAAGCAGACACAGTGAAGCGTTGGCCAGGGAGCTAACATTGGCACCACGGCCTGCTAAACACATGCAGCGTCACCATCCGGTGGCCAGGGAGAATCGTGGCTCAGATGTGGTGGTCCATCCTGCCAGCAGCCAGCAACTGCGAGCAGCAGCGCCCAGTGGAACAGGCATGCATTGCTGCCAGTCATGGCTCCACCACCTATGTCAGAAGGGAAGCTGTTTCTCATTTTACATCATCTCCCGGACCCAGATGCTCTGCTCCTGCTACTCTTGGTGCCAGGCAGTCGTTAAGCGAGGCGATTGCAAGGAGAAATCTGTATGCGTTCCAACCATCCTAAGGTGCAGCAGCTGCCAGTGCTCCCTGTCCATGTTGTTGGTATTGCGTCCCTAATTTTACCAAATGGTGGGAATCTGCACCACATTCAGAGATTAACTAATGGCTTAGGGAAGAGCCGAGTTGGAGAGTTCCAAGCCGTTATTTTCTTTTCCATAAGGAGTACCAGCACTTCATAAATATGTTAGTAACTGAAGGTGGGTCCAGTCTTGTGATTATCGGTTTGTTCCAAGGAGCACGGCAGGCGGACGTGTGGAGATGTAACTACGGTCAGGGCAGTACATGTCATTTCGGCCACACTGGGTGAATGGTGCCTTCCTGCCCGGCACACCAACAACGTTGGACAGGGAGACGCCGCTTTCATCTCCTCACGTTGTCAAAAACTACCTGGGCTGACCTGCGCCAATGTCCGCCTCTCCTCACTCCTCCACCATCACCAACCATTCAGCTTCCACAAGTATGCTCCAACGTACCACATGTGGTTGGGGCACAGCGTGTCACGAAGTTTTACACCTGGCTGGCTCCTCGAGAAGAGAACGAAGTCAACAGCGGGAGGAACTGCTCAGGTCATGCAGCAAGAAAATCTGATTGTGTGGCTTTCTCCGAGCAACTGCAAATCGGAACCATGGTGACGGACAATGGGAGGAACATGGGTGTCCGCGCTGCACCGAGAGGGATGGTCCTGCGCCCTGCATGGCGACACATGTTCAATATGTGTTGTGAAAAGGTTCCTGAAAGTCTTCCACCGATCTTCAGATGATTCTGAAAATCGGCTAGGATAATTGCATGCACTTTATCCATTCGTACAAAAGCCCAGGAACACCCTCCTCGAGTTGCATGCGGCAAATACGGCCCTCACCAACACACTCTGATATGCGGATGTTTCCACCCACTTGGAATTACAGCATGCACATGTTGGACCGACTGTATGAACAGAGTAAAGGGCATTAACGATTTTTTGATGATCCAGGCGACAGAAGTACTCCCACTGTGTTATTTGTTGTCAGCAGTTGGCAGCTCATGCGTGGCACCCTGCCGTTTGTTGTGGCCATTCAAGGAGGGCGACGTTATTTGTCAGTCGCCAGGACTATGGGGATGAATACGTCATTCCACTGCTTCATGTCCTGGAACAGATGCTGAAAAATCTGTCTCCCCCCCCCCGGGCAGGGGACTGGAGACGTGGCGACTACATCTCGATGGCCACATGAGACCGGTGGGGACCATTAAATGGAGGAGGAGGAGGAGGAGGACATTGGAGCAGAAGGCATTGTCTGGTGAAATGAAGTGGATTTTTCTACCCAGGTGACAAGAGAGGAGGAGCAGCTGGAGGAGGGGATGGAGATGAGGAAGACGAGGCAGATGACACCCAAGAGCAACCGTGGCAGTCTATAGTGGAAATGGAGGCTGGGAGCACCCTCTGAGTCACTTGTGCAGATGGCCAGCTGCATGCTTATTTTGACATGGGCTAGTGACAGCCGAATAGTCAGATTCCGGCAGATGGATGACTTCTCGCTTCTCCACCCTATTGGACCTTCGCTACTGGTCCAAAAATGGTGCCTTTTTCCCAGCTATTGAGAGGGGAAGACAAACTCAAATACTATAGGAAATCCTCCGTAATCAGTTGGCCGCTGCCTATGTGCGGCATCATCCCTCCTCTGACAGGTCTGACCGGGGGTTCCTCAGCGCTTCACGTACTACGTGACGCGGGCGATGGGAAGAAGGTGGGGGGGGTAGGAGAGTACCAGCTCTTTCCCCAGTAGTAACCTACGTCTGGAGTCACTGATGAGAGCTATCTTCACCCGCCTAGGAGGAGGGCAGTCGTCAGCAGCAGCGCGCTGGACCTGGAGCAGTTCCTGAACACAACAGGTTGGGGCCTGCCTTGGAAAGCATCTGCCACTCAGTTAGAAGATCCCGTGGACTATGGGCAGCCAAAAATTGGATGTGTGGCATACCAAAGCTTGCCGAGTTTGCAGTGGAAGTGCTGTTCATGCCCGGAGTAGTGTGGCATCAGGAGCGGGTGTTTGTGCGGCGGGGGCATCGTTACCCAAGGAGAACCCGTTGTCCACGGGAGAATGTGGACATGTCTGACCTTTGTCAAGAGGAATTCAGGCGTGGATCGGCAGGATTTCCACACACCAATGCCTTTGCATCATTCTGGGTATCAAAACTACCTGCACTCAGCCACTATTTCTGATGCCGAACACCCGCCTGTGCCACCACTTCCTCTGCTGCCAGTTTCTCCATCTGCCTACCACCAGCTTTACCCAGGGGACTGGTATTGCCACCCACCTCAACACTATGTCATTGTGCAACTCTTGACCTCATCTGGTTGCTCCGCCGCCGTCACCTCAAATTCTGTATTGTGCCCACTCTGTGAGATACTCCTTATTTTGCCACCTCCAGGGAATTTGTCATTGTGCACTGTATGACATCATGCTGCTGCTGTGGCTGCTGCCAGTCCTCCACACTGTGTCATTGTGGGACACTGCCTGACCTCATGCTGCTCCGCCGTGATCTACGATCTCAGTCATTGTGCACTCTGTGGCTTTCTCTGTTTAGCCACCTCCGAATTCATTGTGCCATCGCCTGACCTCATACTGCTGATGTTGTGACCCTCTACACTGTGTGATTGTGCCAACTCTGTGGCCTAATACTGTTTTGCCACCTCCAGAACTGTCATTGTGTGCACTGGTCTGACTCATGCTGTGCTGAGGCTGCTGCCATGTCCTCCACACTGTGTCAATGTGCCAACTTTCTGACCTCATGATGCTGCTGTGGCTGCTGACGTGTCCTCCCACACTGTGTCATTAGTGCCACTTTCTGACCTCATGCTGCTTGCTTAGGCGCTGCACGTGTCCTCCACACTGTTTGTAATAGTGCAACTGACTGACCTCTTGCTGCTGCCGCCGTGTCCTCCGCTCTAGTATTGTGCATTCTGTGGCTTCCTCCTGTTTTGCCACCTCCAGAATGTCATTGGCCAGGGCCTGACATCATGTTGCTGCCGCCGTGACCTCCGCTCTTCGTCATTGTATGCCAATTCATGTGGTTTCCTCCTTTTTTGCCACTCCAGAATTCCATTGGTGCCACTGCCTGATCATCATGGGCTGCTGTGGCTGCTGACAGTGTCATCACCACACTGTGTCATTGTGCACACTTTCAGACCTCATGCTGCTGCCGCCGTGACCTGCCGCTCTCTGTCCATTGTGCCATGCTGTGGCTTCCTCCTGTTTTGCCCACCTCCAGATGTCATTGTGCCACTGCCTGACCTCCATGCTGCTGCCCGCCTGTGACCTCCGCTCTCAGTCTTTGTGCCATTCTGTGGCCTACATCCTGTTTTAGCAATCCTCCCAAGATTGTCATTGTATGCCATGCCTGACCTCATGCTGCTGACGCCGTGACCTCCGCTCTCATATTGTGATCATTCTGTGCTTATCCTTTTTTGCCACCTCCAGAATGTCATTGTGTCACTGCCTGCCTCATGCTGCTGCTGTGGATGCTGCCGTGTCCTCCACACTGTGTAATTGTGCTCACTTTCAGACCTCATGCTGCGGCCGCCCGTGGACCTCGCTCTCTGTCATTGTTGCCATTCTGGGGGCTTCCTCCTGTTTTGCCAACCTCAAGAATGTCATGTGCCAGCTCGCCTTTGACCTCATGCTTGCTGACGCCGTGACTACCGCTATCTGTCATTGTGCATTCTGTGGCTTCCTCCTGTTTTGCCACCTCCAGAATGTCATTGTGCCACTGCCTGACCTCATGCTGCTGCTGTGGCAGCTGCCGTGTCCTCCACACTGTTTCATTGTGCCACTTTCTGAACTCATGATGCTGCTGTGGCTGCGGCCGTGTCCTCCAACTGTGTACTTTGCGCCACTGCTTGACCTAATGCTGCTGCCGCCTGGCACTACCGCTCTCAGTCATTTGCCATTCTGTGGGCTTCCTATGTTTTGCCCCTCCAGATTGTCTTGTGCACTGCCTGACCTCATTGCTGCTGCTGACGTTGACCCTCCGGCTATCAGTCATTGTTATGCCATTCTGTGGCTTCCTCCTGTTTTGCCACCTCAGAATGTCATTGTGCCACTGCTGACCTCATGCTGCTGCTGTGGTGCTGGCCGTGTCCTCCCTACACTGTGTCATTGTGCACTTTCTGACCTCATTGCTGCTGCTGTGGGCTGCTGCCGTTGTCCTCCAACACTTGTCATTGTGCACCACTGCCTGACTAATGCTGCTGCCGCCGTGACCTCCGCTCTCAGTCAATTTGTGCCCTTCTGTGGGCTTCCCTAATGTTTTGCCACCTCCAAGAATGTCATTGTGGCCACTGCCCTAACTTCATGCTGCTGTGGCTGCCGCCGTTATCCTCCACATCTGTCACTAATGTTGCCACCTGAGCTCTCAGCTTGTTTTTTTTCAAGTTTGTGGCATGACTTTATAAGGCTAAATTCCACTTGAGTTTTTTTGGTCAGTTTTGCCCTCTTAGTGCCCAGGGAAATTTTATTGTGAAGCGATTATCAAGAGCGGCGGCAGTCTCGCGATGTCATACTTAAAACAAAACATTGTATGAAGTCCAAACCAAGCTCCTCTGCATATTTAAGCTTTGGCACCAACGTTCTAAGCACCCTGCAGGCTCTGTGCAGCCTGCAAATAGCTGTTTTTTAACGTGATTCGTGCCAAAGTAATTCGGAACGAAGTTATTTTTTGCCAAGAAATTCGGCGAAGTGACCGAAACGAATTTCGAGAAATTCGCCCATCTCTATCAATGTCCGTTGAAACTAAAATGGTGGTTTAAAGACTCCTTTTTCTGGCACATTTTAATTTGGTGGTCTTGCAGGTTTGGGGCTCATGCTGTGACCCAGGACATGTATAGTCAATGTCCAGTTCAACTAAAATGGTGGTTGAAAGACTCCTTTTTCCGGCACTTAAATCTGGGGGTCATGCAGGTCATGCAATTTCCAGTTTAAGTAAGATGATGGTTCAAATCATACTGCCTTCTGGCACTTTTTAATTTGTGGGTGATGCAGATTTAAGGGTCATGCTGTGGTACAAGACAGGGATAGTGAATGTTGTGTGATTTTTTTCCTGTGGCTTTTATAACCTAAGTGTGTTGCCTAAGATGTAGCACGTATCCATTTGACTGTTGTGGATGTTAATTCCAGCTTCTCCAGCCCTGTTTGGGTGTAAGAATGAAGGTGTTGTTGCTCTCCCATAGACTTTAATGGTCATCGCTCATAATCGACTGCTCACTTTCGACTATCTGGTCGATGATGGTCGACTATCGACCATCGACCGATTTCGATGGCCAACGCAATCGTTCAACACTAATCATGATTTCTACATCTAAAAAGATTGGTGATTTATCTCCAAACTTAAACGTAAACTCCATATTGATATTGTTGTTATTAATATATGCCATAAAATCAGAGAACTGTGATTCCGAACCTGACCAAATAACCAAAATGTCATTAATAAACTGTGACCAATGAGCAATATATTTAACGTAAGGATCTTTTACAATATAAACGTATCTTTCTTTCCGAAAGGCCAAAAACAAATTTGCGAAAGTGGGCGCGACCGGCGTTCCAATAACTGTCCCTGTCTTCTGCTTGTACCAATCATCATTAATCTGTAAAGCATTGTGACTAGTGTTGAGCGATTGCGTTGGCTATCGAGATCGAGCGATAGTCGATAGTCGGTCGCTATCGATAAGGTTTGTCGATAGTGAGCATCGATTATGAGCGATTACCATTAAAGTCTATGGGAGAGCAACAACACCTTCATTATTACACCCAAAACAAGGCTGGAGAAGCTGAAATTAACATCCACAAAAGTCAATGGATAGTGTCATCTTAGGCAACACACTTAGGTTATAAAGGTCACAGAAAAAAAGTCTACGACATTCTCTATCCTGTATTGTACCACTAGCCTGAACCCTTAAACCGCATCACTCACAAAATTAAAAAGTGCCAGAAGGCAGTATGATTTGAAACCATCCTTGTTACTTTGAAAACTGGACATTGAAAATCCCTGTCTGTCAACCACCATTTTAGTTTGAACTGGACACTAAACTATAATCTGTTCCTGTACCGCAGATTGACCATTAACATGTCTGACCACACAGTTTTAAAAAGTTTGCAGATAATAGGAGTCTTTAACCACCATTTTAGTTGACTGGTCCATTTACTGTCCTTGTGCCTGTGCAAGTATGGGACCATTAAAACCTGTTCTGTACCCCAGATTACAATGTCTAAGGAGTGCGGAAATGGGTATTGTCTTTCAACCACCCCGTTTTAGTTGAAACTGGGACAATTGGACTAGAACTTGTCTTGTGCCAACAGGCATGACCAGGGCCGGTAGTGGGTGCGGATTTGTGAGCCAGGATGGCTGTCCGGTCATTATTAACGACGCAGGGTTTAAAATGCCCTGATGAAGCGGCGAGCGAGCAACACAAAAACTGTCGTGCTGTGTAGCAGAGTGCGGAAGCGGAAGTGTGAGGAACTCCAGCCTTCCTCCGTTACTCTGTCAAGGACTGGGTAGGCTTGCCCCTCCGTGATGGAGTGCGGACCAATGAGCTTCACTTCGGGAAATTCTGGTAGTTTACGCTCCTGTTACATCTAGGTGCCCTTTTGCTTGGCATTCTTTTTCTCATTTTACTCAACGTGCTGGGGAAATTTTCTCATGTACTTTGTTCTCTGTCCGTGTGCCAAACTCGTGTCCTTGAATTACCTACATTCTGGTCAAGTTTTCCTGTACCTCCCTTGTACAAGTCAGGGGAATGTTTTTACCGGCTGTGTTGTACGTGCCAGTTTTGTAGTAGTGTAATTCTAGAATACAACATTTTTTATATTGGATGGATCCACCATGTCTTTGTTTCTCTTTTGTTCTTTGTATTATAATGGGTTGTCTCAATACAGGGATTGATAGCTATGCTAATAAGATCTTGCAAAAATCAAGTCATTTAGCAATATGGTGTCCATTAACAGTGTCCTACCATTCTGTTTCTGACAGCACCATCCACACTTGAGCCACTCTTGACATTTGTGAAGAACAAATGGTCTTGTTAGAAAATACATATTTTAGAAAAGGACCTATAGTATAGCTTGCATGTCACAGCAAAATCGCCCCAAAAATTCAGAAGGCATGACCCTTGAGCCATTTGGATAGTGAAGAACATATGTCTGTTAGAAACAACTTTTTTAGAATAGGACTTGTAGTAGAGCTTGCATGTAACCGCAAAAATGCCCCCCAAAAATTAAAGCCCATGACCTTTGAGCCACTTTGGACAATTTGAAGAAAACAAATGTCTATTAGAAACAACATTTTTTTAGATAGGACCTGTAGGTATTGCTGCATGTCACATGCAAAAATGCCCCAAAAATTCCCAAGCATGACCCTTGAGCCTACTTTGGTCAATTGTGAAGACCAAAGGGTTCTGTTAGAAACAATTTTTTTTTATAATAGGACTGATAGTATATGCTGCAAATACTAAGCAGCATGACCCAAAAAATTTTAAAAATGATTTCTCACACTGTAAAAATTGTGAGGGAGAAAAGCCATTTAGAACCCACATTTTGTTCCAAAGGACCTGTTTTGCTGTTTACAGTACTTTACCCAAAAAATTAAAAAATTTGTTTCTCACCCCCATTAAAAATTGTGGGGGGAAATGCCTTAGGCCCTTTCTGTTCCAAGGCCAGATTAGTGTTCCAAGCAACATGACCCCAAAAAATTTTAAATAAAATTTAGCCACTTTTAAAAAAAATTGTGGGGGAGAAATGCCACTTAGAACCCCACATTTTGTTAAAAGGCCTATTTTTGCTTTTTCTCACAGAAAAGACCTCAAAACCATTGACTTTGCGAAAACTTTTTTAAAAGTGAGTAAAGGATTGGGTTTTTGGCATAAAACCCTTGTGTCTTTTACTTTCCCTCACAGCAAAAGAAAATAAAAGGGGAAAAAGAAATAAAATTTTGCAGAAAAGAAATATTTTTTAAAAAAAAGTTTTCAAGGGGGACCTTTTGTTTGAAAAAATGTGAAGTAGACGGCAATAATCGGGCCTCGGAAATTTTGGGGCCAAACATCATCAGAGATCCATGCCTGTTCATCTTGATGAAAGTCAACGATCCACATTATCTGGGGGAAAAGCCGGTGGTTTGTCTGTAAAGACCCCCGCTGTGCTGAAGGTCCGTCAGTATGAGCTGGTGCTGGGGGAGGAAACACCTCTTGGCTGACGGCCAGTCGGGCCTTTTTCCATTTGGATCCCAGAAGTTTATTGGGTCCGGAAAAAAATGCAAAAACTCGGTGTTGAGAGCAGATATCGTGCACCTATCTTAAGCTGATCTTGGTGTTGGTGTGTTGCCCTCATTGCATGCGTTGGTGAGGGGTAAACAAAGTTTTCCAGAGGTCCCCATTAGGCTTCCGCCCCCTTGCTGCTGCTGCCGCTAGCCTACTTGGGGTCTTGCTGTCCGTCGTGTGTTGTTCCCCCTGGGCATTTGGGGAAGTGAAGAGACGCAACAGATTTCCAGTTGATCAATCAGAAGGTCTCCATTTCTGCTTTTACTCTCTATTTGGGTTTTGGGGGAAGGAAAATCTGAGTTTTGTTTTGTCCGGGGGCCCGGGGGTGGCCACCCCTAATGTTGTTATTTTTTATGGCTTAATGCGAGGATCATGTTGGAGGAAAAGGAGCATCAAGCCTCTGTGGGGTGGGGCCTTGTTTCCAAGCCTCTGGGTCGAGGGGCACTAGCTTCTTCCTCAATTTTTTCCTCCCCCAAATTCGCGCCCAACCCTTTCCCAAAGGGGGACGTGGGAACATCGGTGTCTGGAATACCCCCCCCTCCCTCCTCCGCTGCCTCCGGCACACTTCAACACAGCCCGACTTGTGAGTGGCACCCTGAGAGTGTGCGCCCTTGCACTAGCTCTGGACCCCCAACCCCTGCCTAATGAAGACCCATGAATTGTGAAAATGTCGGGCCTTGTGGTTTGAGGGAGAAAGGCTCCCTTCCGTCTGTGCCCTTCCCCCTCCGTCGCTGGGGGGACCTTTGTTTCCCGAGTGTCCAACGATGTTCCAGAATAAAAATCACCCAATGCTCATGCTGACAAGGGCATTGTCCGCATGCCATTTTGGTGGCTTCTTTAAAACTGGCAAGGATGGTCCGACTCTTACCCGCCCCCCACTCTCGGGGTTCAAAACCCCGGGGTCCGACCCTGCTTGTGGCCCTGTGTACTTCGTATGCGAATGGCATTGCGCTGCTGCCCAATCGCTGGGCATGTGGAGGGTGGAAAAACCAGCGTGTTGCCCCGTAAAATGAGCGGTTGACGGGGAGGCCGAGTGACGCTGAAGCGCCAGGGGGGGAAAAACAGGGTGCGAACGGCGGAAGTGCGAACTTTAGGGCCTCGAGCCTTCTTTGAGGAGGCCGACCGGGTAGCTCTTTTTGAATTTTTTGGGGCGACAGGTTCATGACATGTGCCGGCAAGGGATGTGCTCCGCCTAACCCATCTTAAGGGCGGGCCCGAGATTTCGCCCTTTTCGCCACCACCTTGCCTGGCAAAGGTTTTGTCCCCAAACCCGCGCTTTGGTTCGTTTCGAGCCGTCCCGCCTGAAACCGGTTGGGGAGGTTCCAGGCAGATTAATTTCAACACGGCCTGGTGTTCTGGGCAGGATGCCCCAGAGGACCTTGGGGGAAAGGCCCCGCACCACCTCGGGTTTTTTAAAAGGGGGCGAGCCCGGGCCCCCGTTCCCCCAGAGAAATCCCCGCTCACCCCCGTGAGTGTTAAAAAGTATGCGGCCCTTTGGGCCCTGCTTTCTAGTC
>JAODAL010037939.1:0-39801 GCA_025379985.1 Phyllomedusa bahiana | reverse complement strand
TTTTTTTCCGCACTTTTAAATGGGGGGGGGGGTCAGAGGGGGGGGCCATGCGTGGCCCAGGACGGTATAGCCCCAAGTCCATGAAACTAAAAAAGGTGGTTGAAAGACCCCCTTTTTGCGGCCTTTTTAAATGTGGGGGTCATCGGGTTTGGGGCTCATGCTGCGTTCCAGGACAGGGATATTAAAAAGTCCAGTTCAAGTAACAGATGGTTCAAACCCATACCCCTTCTGGCACTTTTTAAATTTGGGGGTGATGCGGGTTTAAGGGTCAGTTTGGGACAAGACAGGAAAAGTAAAAATGGTCTTGATTTTTTTTTTGTGACTTTTTATAACCAAAAGTGTGTTGCCTAAGATTAGGACTTTTCCTTTTTGACTGTTGTGGATGTTAAATTTCAGCTTCCCCCAGCCTTGTTTGGGTGTAATAATGAAGGTGTTTTTTTTGCTCTCCCAAATTTATTGGTAATCCGCATAATCATCTCACTATCGAAAAACCTTATCGATAGCGGCCGACTATCGACTATCGATCGATCTCGATAGCCAATGCAATCGCTCAACACTAATAGGGAACACTACCTAAATGTATATACATTAAATCATTTTGTAGGTTTCATCCCTGAGGTATTCTTGTATCCAGATTCAGTATCCAAAAAACCTCCCTGATTTTATCCTTTTGATTCCAATCACCTCCTCTTTTTGGGGCTCGGGTCTTTTTCTATGCCATAAAACGAGAAATATTTCAAATCCCCCTGATGTTCCTCTACAAAATATTTCACTGCCCCTGATTTATATGTTTGTTTATTTTTTATGCACGCAATATGCTCTGCTATACGATTTTTTATTTTCTGTATAGTGCATACTATATATATTTTCTGAAACAGCATGCATTCTATTGCATATATCACATGGTAGGTATTGCAGTTCAAAAATGTTTTGATTTGAAAACTTTTTTATGTTCATGATTACTAAACATACTCATTGTACTCATGTATCTGCTTACTGTACATCGTGTTTCCCCACATTGGAATGAACCTTTCTGAGACAGCCATGTTTTCCCTTTTGTTTTGTTTATATATGTTCCCCGATACGCCCCCAGCCCATCAGGTCTCACAACCGTTACCCTTGGGGCCGGGAGGTGGCCCATGGTCCCATTCGGGCCGCGGCGCCTCGCCTCCCCAGGCGCATCTACTTTTCCCAGCCGCGCTATATACATTGTTTTATGTAATAAAACACATAGTATATATATATAAAGCACATATGTATGTAATTTTAAAATTTTTATAATATATATATAATATAAATATATATAAACGAGGAGAGGAAACCCCATAATTGTCTTTTTATATAGTGTATGTAATTTTCTGGTTTCAAATATATATATATATATTGTAACATCATTATTTATTTTAAAGCGTCATTACCTCCAGGGTACTGTAAAAGTCAAGAGGTTAGATATATAATATAAGACCACAAAGAATTTTAAACCCTTTTCCCTTTTTTTGCTCATTTTGGATTACCGGGGAAATTATTTTTTATTTTTCCAAATGCGAAAAATGAAAAAAGAATTTTTTTTAAATTATTTTTATTACTTTCTGTAAAGTCAAAAGTTTACATAGATTTCTTTAATATTTGGTATCATTGCGGTCAAATTTTTAGATATCCTTCCACAAGCCTCTCACAATAGATAGTAGGACTTTTGGCCCATTCCTCCTGACAGAACTGGTGTAACTGAGCCACGTTTGTAGGTCACCTTGCTCACACCTGCCTTTTCAGCTTTGCCCATAAATTTTCAAAACGATTGAGATCAGGGCTTTCTGATGGCCACTCCAGAACATTGACTTGGTTATCTTTAAGCCACTTTCTAACCAGTTTGGCAGTAGCTTCAGGTCATTGTCCATTGGGAAGACCCATTTCTGCCCAAGATTTAACTTCCTGACTCATGTCTTGCCGCATAATCTTCTTTCCTCATGATGCCATCTATTTCGTGAAGTTCACCAGTCCCTTCTGCAGCAAAACAACCCCACAACATGATGCTGTCACCCCCATGTCTCACAGTTGGGATGGTGTTCTTAGGCTTCCAAACTTCTCCCTTTTTCCTCCAAACATAACGATGGTCATTATGGCCAAAGAGTTCAATTTTAGTTTTGTCAGACCACAGGACATGTCTCCAAAAATGTAGGTCTTTGTTCCTCTTTGCATTTACAAACATTAATCTGGCTTTTATATGTTTCTTTTGGAGTAATGGCTCCTTCCTAGCAGAGTGGCATTTCAGCCCATGTTGATACAGTACTTTTTTCACTGTGGATAATGACACAATCTTACCAGCTTCCACCAGCATCTTCACAAGGTCTTTTGTTCTTGGGTTGATATGCACTTATCAGACCCAAGCACGTTCATCTCTGACACATAGAACATTCTCATTCCTGAGCAGTATGATCGCTGGACATTCCCATATTGTTTGTAGTTTTGCGTATATTGTTTGTACAGATGAACGAGGCACCTTCAGGTATCTGGAAATTGTACACAAGGTGAACCCAGACTTGTGCAACCCCCAATCCTCTTCCTGATATTCTTGGCTGATTTCTTTAGACTTTCCATGATGTTACACACAGAAGCAGTGTGTTTGGGTGGTGCACAACAATTTACATCCACAAGGGGTGTCTCTAATTAACTACGATTGTTGCCAATAAAATCAGAAGCTTCACCAAAGACATGACCTCATCATATGGGCTGTCCCAAATTATTTAAAGGCATGATAATCCTGTGTAGGGAAACTGCTGACTTTGCAGAAAATAATAAAAAGTTTCTCTTCATCTATTATGGCATTTGACCAAATATAAATCAATTTGGTTCCTAAATTGACCTAAAACGAGGAAGCTTTATTCTGATTTCATGTCAGATAGTGAGAAAAACATGCAGATGGGGCTTTTTATATAGTGTATGGAAACTTCTGGTTTTAACTGTAAATATCCATGTATATACATGTAAATATCCATGCTCATGGAACAGAGCTTTGATGTGGGCACTGAATTTCTTTTTATGTATTATTTACATAATTTATGTCTGTAATACTCACAAAACAGAACTCTTTCAGGTTTTTGCTCCTCATCAGCAATGAGCAGAAGCCTGGCTGTTTGGGTAGGATGATCTGATAACGGCTCCACAGGGAGATTTATGTATTTATTATGTGTTTATTTATTTATGTACAATGATCATTGGGACAAAGTTTACAAATGAACTCTTCTCCAGCAGAAAACTCTCTTAGGGTCACTTAAAGGTATCTACCCTATAAATAATGCTTGACCCAGTTTAGAGCCTTAAACATGACTGTTGATATTAACCAAAATAGTAGTGAAACAAACACTTCCACCTTGTATTAAGATCACTCAGCTTTCTAACATTCAAAAAATATATCCAATACACCAATGTCCACTTATTACTGGGTGCAGGGTTCTTTCTATTGCATGGATGCTAATATTGCATTGCAAGATCCATCAGTGTGAAGACAGCACGAGTCCAAAATATACTATAAAACTTAGTCTTTATTTCATATTCTTTAAAATTCCATAAATCACATATGCAGTTGCATCCTGATGTGTTTTGGGAGAATCCCTTGCTCATAGTGGATGCTAATATGTTACAATGATTTTGAATGTATTTGTATGAAATGTACTCAACACACTTCTATTGTCTATTGTAACATTAAGGGCTTGTTCACACGTAGTTTACTCTCCGTATTACAAGCACTTTAGGGACAGAGCGGACCCCAAGACGGATCTAAACAATTAGCAGTGAGATTATCACTGCTGTCTATGACGAACACGGAGCGGCGTTCTCATGAGGGATTGCCGCTGCGTGTTTCAATAGTGCAGCTGCGCTCGGTCTTGAAAAGAATTGACATGCAATTCTTTTCAAGACCGAGCGCAGCTGCACTATTGAAACTCCGTGTGAACAAGCCCTAAGGGATCATTAACAGCTACGATGTGCCCTGCACCAGAATGCCTACAAAAAGGTATTCTCTGCATATCCATAGCCTTCAACAAACCATGCAAAGTCTCTGTTTGACAATACTTTGTCTATCTTGACACAGTATATATTTTATTTGTGAGACAGAATAACCATGATGTTATGTTGATGTTATGATGAAGTTATTTGTGTATTATATATAATGACAAAAAGCAGACTAATGTAGTCAAATGGAGACTATTCGGTCTACTGAATATGGGTTCTATTCTTACTTCTAATTACCCAAGTGCAATCAATATATTGATTTTCAAGGGGTTCAGCCTTAAAAACATTGGATAAGCATCAATAGTTGATCTGGGGGTTTGACTCCATTCATAACCAATGTACTGGCAGATTTTGCACCTATTGGCCATGGTGGGTACTCCAAATGCAAAGGGCACTTTTTAAAAAAATGTAACACTTTAAAACCAAAAAAAACGTTTACCCCAAAAATAAAGAAAAGTCTTTGGGAAATTTTATAAAATGTTTGGGGAATAAAAACCCTTTCATGTCTAAAGAAAAATATGTACTTTTTTTCCTTTTGCAATACTCCCAACTTTTTAAATCCAGGGCTTCCAGACTGTTTGAAATGATTAACGCCCCGGGCAGGTAAGTCACTGATCTGCAATCTAGTTACTTAGAAAAGGGCAATTATGAGATTGTTTTTATTCATTTAAAATCGGGCAAAACCCATGTATTCTATACTCGGTCGTAGCTCAATAAAGCTTTTAAAGTTTGTTGATCTTTTTTTTTTAAATAAAAAATCATTTAAAAGGTAAAAATATCCGGGATTTATTCAACAAGAAATTTGGAGCCCCAAAAGGGCATTTTAAAAATTCCCATTTACAGGACGTCGGGCCCCCCCAAAACCCCCAGAAAATTTCCTAACTTTTTTAAAAAACCTTTCCCTCCTTTTTGCAAAAAACATGTGCCAAAATTCTTTATTTAAAAAAAAAAATTAATTTAAATTTCCTTTTACGTTTTTTTTAAAAATTTTAACTTTTAAAATTAGGGGCCCACCTCTTTTGGGTCTATTGAAATAAAAAAAACCCCTTTGTTATTCAATGGGGGCATTTACCCCCGGGCCAAAATTTTTTCCCAAATTTTTTGGAGGAGGGGGGTTTGGGGGCCTTGTTTTTTTCCCTTTCCCAAAAGACCTGAGTGTTTCCCAACTTTGATGAAAAGCAAAAAAAAAAAGAACACAAAATCTTATAAAAATAAAATTTAGGAAATTAAACCCCCAAAATTCCCTCCCCCCTTTAGAGAAAGAATGTAAAGACCCGGGCTGTTTTGGGGTTTTTTTTCTGAGTACATTCTCTTTGCAGAAAAAACCTGAAATGCCGACTTCCTAGTTCCCTTCCTTTTTTTTTATTTTTACCCCTTCCCCCCCATGCTGGATTCCTCAAAAAAAAAAGATCCCCTTTAAAACATTTTTAACCCCCATTTTAACATATTGAGGATGCTTATGCCCTAAAAGAAAATATATTAATTCCCTAAACAAACCCCACAACAAAATAAAATTTAATTTTTCCCTTCTTTCAGTTTCCAAACATCCCCCAAATTGGGACACTGAACTTTTAAAAAACCCACAAAATTTTTAAAGAGCAGAAAACCCTTTGAAAAAAACCCTTCTGAAATTATTTTTTAACAGTTTACCCATTTAGGCCTTTTAAACCCAAATTTTGCTAGTTTAAAAAAATTTAAAACCCAAATCCCCCCCCCTAAAGAGTCTTTTTCATTTGGGGTTTTGCTTTCCCAACCTTTTCTTTCATTTCAGTTTTGGGGAAAAAAAAACAACAACACTATTTTAAAATTTATTTTTTTTAAATTTATTTTTTGCAAATTTTCCAAACTGGTTCATATAAAAAATTTAATTTAAATTTAAACCCAGAAAACTAATTAAAATTTTTCCTTTTTTCCCCGGGGCTTGCTACTGCTGGCCTTTTTTATAAAAAGGTTTTTGCCTGGGAATTTTGTTTAAATCTAAAACCTTTTTTGGGGGAAAATAAGGGTTAAAATTGGTGGACAGCCTAGTTATGTGCAGGGTTCTTTCTACCCCAAAGAATAATCCCTTATTTTGCAGCAAAATCAATGTTTTCGGGAAAAATCTTTCAGAGTGTAAATTCATGTAAAGATTCCCTTCATGAAAAAAGGGAGAAATTTTAAATTATACACACATCATCTTTCAAACATTCGAAGTTTATCATTTTTTTCCCTTTAAAGGGTTCTGATTACAAAATGTTCCTTTTCCCAAAATGCAGAACCTCTTCAATCTTTTAAAAAGGGTAATTTTTACTCTTTCCCCCTTTTTTTAATCCATGAGTATCTTTTCTAAACAAGTAGCCCCTTTTAACCCAACATAAATCCCAACATTATCCAAAGGGAAAGGCCTTTCCTATTGCATTTTCCCAACTCAGGACTCATATTTTTTTTAATTTTAAAAAGGGGGTACTGGTCCCTTTTTAAATTTCCCAAAACCCTCCTTTATTAACACATTCATCTTTTACTCTCATCTGTATGAATTGTGAGGTTAAAAAAAAAAAAACATTAAAATGTCCCCAACTTGCTATGGGTAAGATTATTTTCAGGATTTTCATCATTAGTCCTATTTAAAATTAAAAAAATTGGAAACTTTCGGGGGGGTAACAAGACATTTTTAGACTTTCCTCCAGTTTGACGAATTGAAGATAAGGCAAAGTCCAGCACTTGTTTGGGGTTTTGCAAAATTTTCAAAAATAATCAGATAGTTAATCATTTTTCGGGAAAATTTTTAGATCTTCATCTTCAAATTTCAGGGAAAGGGATTAAATTCTTCGTAGTGGCTGGGGGTGGACCTAGTTGTTTTTTCCCCCCTGTTTCTTTTAAGTTCAGTTTGCAGAAAGAATTTAAAAGTGCTCCTTTCATAAAATAGGGCTCAAGGTTCCTTTTTCACGTTCTTTAAAGGGACCACCCAATCACCAAGTTCGGGTTTTTGTGGCTATTTCGGGGTCAATCCCTTCAGATCGGGGAAAGGAATCAAAAACTTGTTTATGTACTTTTTTGGGGTTTTTATGCGGGTTTTAAACATACCTGTCATACGGGCTTATGCGTTTCAGAAAAACCCTGGGGAAATATGGCCTGTTTTGGGGGGGAGTCCCAAACCCAAAGAATCTAAGGGAGGGCCCCCATTTTTTTTTAAGGGTTTAAACAACAGACTGGAAAAAAAAGCAAATGGAAAAACCCCAACTCGGGCCAGGGGCTTCCCTGTTTCCCCTTTTTTCCGTTCTTAACCCCTCCATTGCTTTGAACTGATAGAGGACTTGAAAGGCTCCTTTTCTTTCCCTAAGGCACTGTCTTCTTTCATGATTTTCACCTGTGAAGGTGTTTCCTCATCACCCTCAAATTGTTTTCGGTACCCCAAAATCAACATCTTAATCTTTTTTTTGGGCAGTTTTCTGTTGCTTTCCCTTTTTTGGGGAAAAGGGGTTTGGGGCCAACTGGAAAAGGGATCAATGCCAACAAGGAAAAATTTAAAAACCTCCTTAAATGGACACAGCGGTCGAAAGCGGGAGTTTTTTGGGGGGAACCTTTCCGTTTCCCTACTCTGTTTTTGCAAACAGGCTTGATGTATTGGCTGGGGCCTGAAAACTAAAGCCAAGAGAAAAACCAAATATTTTGTTTACTACAAACAATAATAGGGGTTTTTTGGGCTGGTGGGTCAGTCCATAGGCCTGCTTGGGCCCAAATCTTTGGGAAAAAAAGGCCCCAGGGGGGCGGAGTTTAAATTTGTCTAACCCCCAAAGGCCCACCCTCTTTTAAAAACGGGAGCTCCCTGTTTATCCCACCCCCCCTTTTCGACCTTTGAGTTGAGTTTAAAGGGGTAAAAAGGGAAAATAGGGGTAACAGGGTCTATGGTGGAAAAGGCCTGTCCCAGTCACAAGATCCTTAAACCTAGGTTTTGTCGCAGCCAGTTTTGCCGCTTCGTCTGCTCTTATTTCCCCTTGCATCTGGGCTGTCAGATTTTGTATGTGTCCTGACCTTAATTCTTTCAAGCTCTGCAGGCAATAACAGGGCCTTCATTAGGTCTCTGAGACTTTCTGCATTCCTGATGGGTTTCTATTTGATGTTACGAATGCCCAGGTTCTCCATATGAGACCATAATCATGGGCTGTTCCAAATGCATACCATGAGTCTGTGTATATGTTTGCAGTCTTACCCTCAGCTGCTGTTCATGCATCTGGAGGCCCTCAACTCCCTCTGCCAAATGAGGCGGAAGTGGTTCAACTTTTATTACCTTATGTTGCGTGACCACTGCATATCCAATATGATACCTGCTGTATTCCCAGTACCTGGTTTCTTTAATAAAAAACTCAATGGTTAGAATTAGTGATTGAGAAGACCTTCACATGGGTAAATCCTATTGTTTCTTGTGCCATTAGGACCATACAAGCATATTCTTCCTCATCTTTACCATCTACTTCCTCCCCTTTGGGTCTAAATTTTAGGGTAACAGAGTGGCAGGGTTCAAGGTTCTACACCAAGTCAGTGAAACATTTGGGACATCAGTAACTCACACTGCAGGCGTAGCTAAGAGGCCATAGAGACATGTCATAGTTGCACCATAAGAATATCATGTACATCATACAGGGTATGTATTGTTACGGGGTAATCCAGTACAATCTCTGAGGCTTTATGTTTAAGTACTTGTACTACATTGACTACTCGTACACATAAGCGGTTCCTCTCGACACTGGATCTAAACTAGCTGAGCAATAGCTACTGGTCTCTGCTGTGTACCATGTGACTGTGTAAGGACTGCCGTGGCATGAGCAGCCATCTCAGCGCAGTAAAGTGAGAACAGCTTGTCATAGTCAGATGTGTCCAGGGCAGGTGTAGAGGAAATTAACAACTTCAGAGTTTGGAATGTGTTAAGTGCCTCTTCTATCAGCTCAAATGGCTGTGTAGCCAAACATTCACAGTTGCTCTAGACTCCCAGAAGTCAGGCCCTGTATGATCTGTATTAGGTCTCTGGTCAGGTGCCTGGCACCAGCTGACAAACAGTGTCCTAGAAGGTAACCTTGTCTTTTCAGGCTTTTTACACCCTTAATCAGCTAAAAAAAAAAAAAAAAAAAAAAAGAGATAGTGCAGCCTCTAAACATTTTCCTCTGTCACTGGCCAGATTAGTCATCCATGTATACTACTGTCCGTAAGTAAGGTGATATTCACTGTTACAGCACTGAGGACAAACTGCTTATATCTTATTGGTTAGTTTAAGAAAGTAGTAAGCATCTCAGGTTAAATGTTAAGGTATCTGTAATACATCCTACAACAGAAATACTTAAGGAAGAGAAGACTAACTGAACACTTTCTCCACAGTAACCTGCTAGTCCCAAAAAAAACTGACCACTCACAAACTGGAGTCTGTTTCTGGAAGATCTACAACTATTGGCTCTTCCCTGACCCGCCCCCGAGTCTGGAAGCCTTTACTTCTCTATCTTATCATCAGTTGTAAAAAGCTCACCAGCTGCACACATCATGTAGGACTACATGGCTTTACATATAGCAAGACAGACAAACAAAGAGTTAACATCAAAATAACAAAGAAAACAAGGATCCTTCACACATTTCACACATACAACACAAAAAAACTTCAGACTAAACAAAATGAAAAGAAGAAAAATAAAACAAAAACATCAATGCCACAAAAAGCAAAACAATGGCAATGATCAAACTCAAAATATCCCCTAGACTTTAGAGTCTTTTACTTCAAATCAATATAAAAAATTAGTAAAAAATCATCTCTTCATTCCTACAAGAGAACACAAGGTTAATTAATTTTGCTCTTCTCCACCTAAAAGAAATATTTGGGAAAAAACAGAAGGAACATTGATGGTGATATAAAAGTGGTTAAAACATAGAAATATTTAAAAA
The DNA here is from genome assembly GCA_025379985.1 of Phyllomedusa bahiana. Classification (NCBI taxonomy): domain Eukaryota; kingdom Metazoa; phylum Chordata; class Amphibia; order Anura; family Hylidae; genus Phyllomedusa; species Phyllomedusa bahiana. The sequence continues at coordinate 29,889 of JAODAL010037939.1, read as the reverse complement.
TTTCGACAACTTTTGTGCACAATCCCCAATTTATTTGCTTATATTAAATGAGCTCTTTAATTTGCCACGTGGACTTATTTCTACTTAAACCAAATTTAAGAGGATATCCTTTATAACTTATACACCAGATATAACTTATATTCTATATTTACAACAAAAGCATACATGAATATAGAATATATCCTGTATATACCAAACATCATCTGCAGAATTTTACCTGTAAAGACAAAACATATCAATTACACACAAACAAACTAAAAATTAATTAATGTTCAACACAGATAAGTGCAGTAATCAACGAAAAACACACAATGGTCTCTCAGCATCTGGAGCTGGACCCTTCCCCCCTCCCTTCTGAAATCAGAGCTGCTGCTGCTGTGGCACTACAGATCACAGAAATGGAGGGAAATAACCTTTTTCCATTTTTGTTCCAACTAATACTGAATTCTCATCTCACATGGCATCATACCTTCATTAAACCCATTATATACAGGTGACAACTAAAACCTCACACTTATATGAAGACTTTCCATCATTTTTCTACTTTCAAATGTCCAACTTTCACCATTACAATTTTCCAACTGTTTCTAACTTCCTGCTCTTTCCTCTACAATTTCTATTGCAGTCTACAATTTCACTGCCCAACGAGTTACCCATTACTTGTTCTATGGTGTCGTCACACCCAATTAGTTAGCATAATACCTCTGATGTGGTTAGATTAAAAATTCTGAACCACTCATTCAAGTTCCTAAACTAATACACAAATAAGTTAGCATCATACCTCTGAGATGGCTAGATTAAAAAGTCTAAACTACTCATTCACGTCCCTAACTATTAAACAAACTGGTTGTCTTACCTAAGGCAAAATTCAATAATCTTGTCTGTCTGGCTTAACTAACAGACTGAAATAATTTCTCTAAACTTTCACTATTTTCTGCAATAACCACTATCATAAAGAGCAGGGCATACTCACTAAAATCCAATTCTCAATAGCCTATTCAGCTCTATTCATTCATTCATGGAGGGATTCACTCCCCCTCCCTCAGGAATTTCCTTTGTTCTAAAGCCAGCTAAGGACACTGCCTCAACCCCCCTTTGCAGGCATGAGACCTTTCACCTTTCACAGAAAGTAAAGCTCACACATGCAGCCCATTCACTCCACACAAAAGGTACCCAGCAAACACATATACATATATACATGAATATAGAACCACGATCAAATCTTCTCATTTTTATCTTTATCAAAAGTTCTTGGATCAGACTTATTATAGTGACTTAAAGACCCGGACAGGGAAGCAATACTTGAAGAGACAGAATATATATAGTAAGCAGATATAAAATATATTTGCTTACCTTTTTGATTTGATGTGCAGCTGCTTATTCTACTTTTCAAGCATTGATCACCCCTTGTTTTGTCCGGATAACCACCAAATCTGTTGTCTGAGCCCCACGTGGCCGCCATTTTGTCGTAGCTTAATAAAGCTTTTCAAATGTTGATCGGGTTTTTAAATCAAAAATCATTTGAAGGTAAAAATATCCAGGATTTATTCAATGCAAGCATTGGAGACACACACAGCATATAACATTGCATATACAGGATGTCTGCCCCCCAATCCCAGTATTTCCTAACTTTTTATAACGTTCCTCCTTCTGCAAGAATACATGTGCCAATCAGTCTTTACTTAAAAAAAACTAATCTAATTTCCAATACGTTGGTTTAAAGTTTACATTTAAATATGGACCCACCTCTTACTGGGTCTATTGAAACAAAGAAACCTTGTTGATTCAATAGGGCTATACCTCCAGGCCATATGTTTCCAATTATTGGAGGAGGGGTGGGGGCCATGTCTATTAACATTCCAAAGACCTGAGTGTTTCCAACTTTGATGAAAAGCACACAAAGAGTATACACAAAATCTTATAAATATAAAACTATAGATATTACCCACACACTTTGCAAGTTAAGCCGTTTACTCCTAAAGCAGAATCTCTCTGTAACAGATTGGTGGATTCGCTGGACCACCGCAAGCGATGATAGTTAAGCCACGCCAGGGAGCGGAGTCTAAGTAGCCCCCAGTATTCACCAGAGCCCGCCGCAAAGCGGGATGGACTTGCTGCGGCGTTAGGCTACCAGGTCGCTACCCCTGACGTGACTTGCTTGCGATGGCGGCCGAGGTAATGCGTGGTACAGAGACGTAATCCAGAAGTGTAGTCGGGGACAGGCAGGAGGTCAGGACGGGCGGCAGAGGTTCGTGGTCGGAGACGGGCAGACGGTCAGGGCAGGCGGTAAATAGGCAAGGTCAGGAAACGTAGCGGAATGGACTGGTACACGGGTAATCAATACGGAACTCCAAAACTCTAGACAAACTAACGCACACCAACAATCTGGCAGAGAGTGCAGGGGGCGTGTACAATATATAGGACCAGCGTCCGGCAATTAGCAAATTACCGGCGCACTGGCCCTCTAAATCCAGACCAGCGGGTACGCGCGCGGCGGCCAGCACAGGCAGGAGCCGGGAGCACAGGAGCTTGGACGGGTAAGTAAACTGGCACAGGAGCAGGGGGAAGGCCGCGGGCGGCCGCGGCACCTGCGCCGGACCCCTGCGGGCAGGGTGGCGGCTGCAGGGGGGGCGACGGCTACCCCTTTAGGTCTCCCCCTCTTTTTACGGAATTTGGAGAGGAAGTCAGAAGACAGATTGGCCTCAGGTTCCCACGAACGCTCCTCTGGCCCGAATCCCTTCCAGTCAATAAGAAAGAACCGCTTCCCCCTCGCTTTTTTCTCAGCCAGCACCTCCTTGACCTCAAAGATGTTATCAGAGTTGGCCACAGGAGAAGGCGAAACAGATCCACGGGAGAAGCGGTTCAGCACCACCGGTTTGAGGAGGGAAACATGGAAGGCGTTCGGGATTCGCAGAGTAGGAGGCAAGCGGAGCTTGTAGGACACCGGGTTTAGTTGCCGCAGAACAACAAAAGGGCCCAAAATACTTAGGGCCTAACTTATAACTGGGCACCTTGAAACGAATATATTTAGCGGACAACCAAACTCTGTCACCAGGCGCGGAGGCCCGTAGAAGGGCCTGTCGTGTGACTTGCCAGTGCCTTGATGTCACCTTCTTGGGCATCCACGGCAGGAACGTGGCACGAGGTAGCCAGAGGGAGAGGTGGGCGGGGATGTAGCCCAAACACAACAAAAAAGGGAGAGGCTCCAGTGGACTCCGAGTCAAGGGAATTATACGAGAATTCCACCCAAGGGAGGAGGTCAGACCAGTTATCCTGTCGGGCAAACACAAAATGTCGTAGGTAGGTACCTAAAACTTGGTTGACCCTCTCTAACTGCCCGTTCGTTTAAGGGCGGTATGCCGATGAGAAGTCTAGCTGAACCTGCAACTGACCACATAGAGCCTGCCAGAATTTCGACACAAACTGGACCCCCCTATCCGAGATGATATGCAATGGAAGCCCGTGTAGCCTAAAAATGTGGTGAAAGAAGTACTGGGCCAGCTGGGGGGCAGAAGGTTACCCGGGCAGAGGAACAAAGTGAGCCATCTTTGAAAATCAATCAGTCACCACCCAAATGACCGTGTTTCCAGAGGAGGCTGGGACGTCAGTAAGAAAGTCCATGGCAACATGGGACCAAGGCCTTTCAGGCACCGGGAGCAGCTGAACCAGACCCACGGGTCTGAGACGAGGGACTTTATTACGGGCACAGGAGGTACAAGCCAGGACAAAGTCTCTAACCTCATGAGCGAGGGTGGGCCACCTCTAGTACCGAGAGATTAATTGCAGGGACTTGTGGACTCCGGGATGACCAGCTGTTCGTGAAGAATGTCCCCACTTTAGGATTCGAGGTTGCATGGCAGGGCATACGAAGGTCTTCCCAGGAGGTAGATGTTGAAGATCCACGGGGGCTGCCGTGAGAAGGCGTTCTGGAGGAATAATGGATAGTGCTGCAGAGGCGGCTCTAGGCCCACCGTGTCCAAGGATCTAGAGAGAGCATCCGCCCTGACGTTCTTCTCAGCTGGCCGAAAGTGCAGGAGGAAATCAAAGCGGGAGAAAAAGAGCGACCACCTGGCTTGTCGGGGATTCAGACGTTGAGCAGACTGGAGATAAAGGAGATTTTTGTGATCGGTGAAGATCTCGATGGGATGGCGAGCCCCCTCCAGCAAGTGCCGCCACTCTTCTAAGGCTAACTTTATGGCCAGAAGTTCGGGATCACCAATCGTGTAGTTTCCATCGGCTGGGGTGAAGGTCTTAGAAAAGAAGCCGCAAGTACGCAGTCTCCCAGAGGAGGACTTCTGAAGGAGGACAGCGCCGGCACCTACAGAGGAGGCGTCCACTTCTAGGACAAATGGACGCTGCGGGTCCGGGTGAGACAGAACAGGAGCCGAAGCGAATGCTGCTTTAAGACGATCAAAGGCTTCTTGGGTTTTCTGGGGGCCCAGATTTGGGGGTTAGCATTCTTCTTCGTAAGGGCCACCAGCGGGGCCACGAGCGTGGAGAAATGCGGGACGAACTGTCTGTAACAGTTTGCGAACCCCAAAAAGCGCTGGATGGACCGGAGACCCACTGGTCGAGGCCACTGCAAGAACACTGAAAGCTTAGAGGGATCCATCTGGAGACCTTGAACTGAGACGATGTCCCTAGGAAGGGCAACGAGGTGCGTTCAAACAAGCATATAACTGGTGGCTACAGAGACGTCTGAGCACCTGGCGGACGTGGTGGCAGTGAGTCTGTAGATCTGGAGAGAAGATTAAAATGTTTTCCAGATAGACAATAACACAGACATAGAGAAGATCTGGAACACCGCCGGAGCGTTGCAGAGGCTGAATGGCATGACGAGATATTCGAAGTGGCCATCTCGGGTATTAAAGGCTGTCTTCCATTCGTCGCCTTCACGGATACGAATCCGCGTAAATCCAACTTGGAAAAATTTTTTGAGCCACGCAGACGATCAAACAGCTCCGAGATCAGAGGCAGGGGGTATCGATTTTTTATGGTGATTTTGTTGAGTCCCCGATAATCGATACAGGGCCGGAGGGTTCCATCTTTCTTTTCGACAAAGAAGAATCCGGCGCCCGCAGGCGAAGATGACTTGCGTATAAAGCCTTTACGGAGATTTTCCTGAATATAATCCGACATCGCCTTGGTCTCCGGGACAGAAAGAGGGTAGACTCTGCCTCGGGGAGGAGTGCTACCGGGTTGCAGGTCAATAGGACAGTCGAACGGCTGGTGCGGAGGAAGAGCTTCGGCCTTTCTTTCGGAAAAGACGTCGGCTAAATCCTGGTAAGGAGTGGGCAGACCCGGCAGAGGCTTTGTAGGCTTTACAGAGGCGGACCGTAGAGCAGGACGGAGTACAGGAAGGCATCGCGAGTGGCACGCGGGACCCCAACGGATAATCTCGCCTGTGTTCCAGTCTAGGGTCGGAGCATGCTCTTGCAACCAAGGAAGGCCCAGAAGGATTTTGGAAGAGGAGTGAGGCAGAACGAGAAGTTTCAGAGTCTCCTTGTGTATGGCGCCTATCTGCAAGGTGAGGGGCGTAGTGCAGAACCGAATAGCATCCTTGAGGAATTCGCCAATGACAGAGGATACGAACATGGGTTTCTGCAGAGGGGTCACCGGGAGACGAAACTTGGACACCAGCGCGTGGCTGATAAAATTTCCAGCGGACCCCGAATCAAGGAGAGTGGTGGCTTGAAAGGTGCTGTCCGGCGAAATTCCACAGAGTACGGGAATGGTCAGACGGGGAGAGGCCGCACTGACACCTAGGGATGCCTCTCCTGCGAGCCCTAGGTGCGAGAGTTTCCCGGGTGCACCGGGCAGTCCCTAATAAAGTGGCCAGAACCGCCACAGTAGAAACATAGCTGCGTCTGACGACGCTGTGAGCGTTCCTCCTGGGTCAAGTGGGGCCTTTCGACCTGAATGGGTTCGTCCTCAGGAACCATTGGCGGAGGAAGTGAAGGTCTTTGAAAAACGGGAGCCAGACGAGGTAGCTGGTGTGGTCAGGCGACCTCCCGTTGGAGGCGGAGCTCTTGTTGTCTCTCGACAAACCGTATGTCAATTCAGGTGGCCAACCTAATCAGTTCATCCAGAGTGGATGGCAGGTCCCGACCAGCGAGCTCATCTTTAATACGCCCAGAAAGGCCTTGCCAGAAAGTTGCCACCAAAGCCTCATTATTCCAGTCCAGCTCTCAGGTTAGGGTGCGGAACTGCACGGAGTACTGACCCACAGTAGTCTCCCTGACAGAGACGGAGCAGAGCTGCGGCAGCAGAGGAGGTGCGGCCAGGTTCCTCGAAGACGGTGCGGAACCCATTGAGGAAGGTTTGCAGATTTGCCATCATCGGATCTCCTCGGTCCCATAGCGGAGTGGCCCAGGCCAAGGCTTCCCCCGATAAGAGGCTAATTATGAAGGCCACCTTAGCCCGCTCAGTAGGGAATTGATGCCCCAACATCTCAATGTGGATGGAGCATTGACTGATGAAGCCACGGCACTTCTTGGGGTCTCCATTATAGCGTGAAGGGAGCGGCAGATGCAGAGAAGGTCCCACTACAGGAGCAGGTAGAGCCATGGCTGCAGGAGCAACTGGTGCTGGCATGGAGGCAGCAGCTGCAGGCAGAGGTAGATGGGCCGCAAGGTTCTGCATTATGGCCGCGAGCTGATCAATACGCTGGCTCTGCTGGGCGACGGCCATCGTGACGTCCCGGAGCTCAGGCAAAGGTACCCTGGCGGAATCCATGGCCAGATTGTACTGTAACGGATTGGTGGATTCGCTGGACCACCGCAAGCGATGACAGTTAAGCCACGCCAGGGAGCGGAGTCTAAGTAGCCCGCAGTATTCACTAGAGCCCGCCACAAAGCGGGATGGACTTGCTGCGGCGTGAGGCTACCAGGTCGCTACCCCTGATGTGACTTGCTTGCGATGGCGGCCGGGGTAATGCATGGTACAGAGACGTAATCCAGAAGCGTAGTCGGGGACAGGCAGGAGGTCAGGACGGGCGGCAGATGTTCGTGGTCGGAGACGGGCAGACGGTCAGGGCAGGCTGCAAACAGGCAAGGTCAGGACACGTAGCGTAAAGGACTGGTACACAGGTTATAAATCCGGAATTTCAAAACTCTCTCAAGACAAACTAACGCACACCAACAAACTGGCAGAGAGTGCAGGGGGTGTGTACTATATATAGGACCTGCGGCCGGCAATTAGCAAATTGCCGGCGCACTGGCCCTTTAAATCCAGACCAGCTGTCGCGCGCCCTACGCAATGGGTACGCACGCGGCGGCCGGGAGCACAGGAGTGCGGACGGTTAAGTAGACTGGCACTGGAGCAGGGGGAAGGTCGTGGGCGGCTGCGGCACCCGCGCCGGACCCCATGCGGGCAGGGGGACGGCCGCGGGGGACGACGGCACCCGAGCCAGCCCCCATGACACTCTCCACTGGTGACCCTTTTAATTAAGTTTCTATGGATGGGCTGAATAACTGTTATAAACAGGAATAGTAAATAATTTAGTTCTAATAAAGAAAAGAATCTAGTGTGGTCCTTCAGTACTACCATCTTTTGAACATCCATCAAAGAAGAACCTTACTCCACTCTCTAGATGAGATTAGTTTGCATAAATCCATTTATTAATGTGTAAATAGGCACGGCATCAGATAGATCATGGTCATTATATCACATTTAACAACCTTTTGGGTAAAGTTTTCCCTTCCTCAAGCTCTGACAGTTCATATCCCTTCAAGAACATGTCTGAGCATCCTAACCACCAAGCACTATGGGACTTTTTGCTTCTCTTCCAGTATCACCTTTCCGGAATCATTGGGTTGACTGCCCAATCTCTTCTGGCTAAATTTGAATGACATATGCAATGTAACGGCTCGTGCTGCGGGCCGACTCCCAGGCCGCAAGCACGTTCATTACCCGGCTGCTGCTCATCCCCGCGCTGCACCCAAGGCTGCTGTTTGCTCACCTGCTCCTGTCATGCTTCCTCCTCAGCAGGTGAGCTCCTCTGCATCTTCCTCCCCACTGGGGGGCGCCACAGTCAGTTCCCTGCATTTAAAGGGCCAGCGCGCAACAAGTAATATTGCTCCTCCAATCCCATTCTTGCAGGAGCTTCTTAAGGGCGCCACTTCCTGTTATCCGCGCCCAGTTGTTGGTGTCCGATCCATGTGTTTGCTTCTTGCATACCTCCTCTGCCATTGCCTGCATCCATTGCTACCTGTCCACGTTTATCTGCTGACAACGTTCCAGCCTTGCCTCCCAGTCCTCCTGTGGTGCCTCTCTGTGTCCTGGCCTGTTCCGTGACTACTACTTCGGCTGTCACCGCTGAGGCCTACATCAAGGCTAGCGACCTGGGGGTTACCCTGAAGCTAAGTCCTTCCCACTTTGCTGCGGGCGCCGGTGAAGACAAGGGGCCCCTTAGACTCCGCTCCTCGGCGTAGGTTACGCCAACTCCCTGCGGTGACCAGTGGATCCACTATCCTCTCCACTGACTACCATGACAGTACATCTGGGCCATGGATCCCGCCGAAGCGCTGCTGCCGGATACCGAGAGTCTCGTTGCTGAAATTGCACGCCAAGAGCAGCTGTTCGTGATGCTACAGAATCTAGCGACCCAACTCTCTGAGGCTCCGCCCCACTCCGGTTTCCATACCAGCTCCCGTTCCAGTGTCCGTTCCTGCTCCTGCCTTGCCAAGTGGCTCTTCCCTGCACTTGCGGTTGCCTCCTCGCTACAGCGGTGACCCCAAGGCCTGCCAAGGACTTCTGAATCAACGTACGATCCCCTTTGAGGTTCTTGCCCACCAGTTTGCTTCAGATCGGGCAAAGGTGGCCTTCATCATCTCGCTGCTATCCGGTCAAGTGCTGGCCTGGGTTACCCCCCTGTGGGAACGAGAGGATCCAGTGACTGCTAACTTGTCGAACTTCCTGGCGGCCTTCCGTAAAGTATTTGAAGAGCCTGGTTGTGCCTCCTCTGCTGCCGCCTCGCTTCTCCGGGATGCAGTATGCTGTATAGTTCCGGACCCTGTCTTCTGAACTGTCCTGGAACAATGAAGCTCTGGTCGCGACCTTCTGGGAGGGGCTTGCCGGGCGGATCAAAGATTGAACTAGCAGGCGGGATCGGCCCACCTGCCCTGGAATGACCTCATCACCCGGGGCCACCCGCATCAATGTTCATTTTGCTGAGCGTCTACAAGAAGTTCGGCGACGTTTGGATGCCTCTTGGCCCCGCAGGGTTCCACGCCTTGCACCCGTTTTTCAGCGACCGCTTCAACCTCTCTGTGCTGCATCTCGAGAGGAACCTATCCCAGGTAACCAAACCCGTCTATCTAAAGAAGAAAAGACCCGCAGGGGGGAATATGGGTTTAAATGCCTCTATGGGGGTCCTCTGAGCATCTTCTAAGAGACTGCCCGATCCGTCCGGGATACTCCAGAGCCTAGGTTTTGTGGGAAGGGCAAACCTAGGCGAGGATTCTACCTCTCCACTTCTGACTATGTCGGTCAATTAACTTCTACCATCTGGCTCAAGTCTTCTAGTGGATTCGAGTTCTGCGGGTAATTTCATCCATCCTGCTTTGGTCTCCAAACTCCACCTACCCGTGGTTCCTCCGGTCCAGCCTCTTTCCGTCTCTTCTGTGAATGGACAGGTACTCTACTGCACCATCCAACATCGTACCCAGCCTCTTACCCTGCGCGTTGGGGTTCTGCATCAGGAACAAATTTCGTTTCTTGTACTACCCTGCTCTTCTAGTGCGCTTCTCCTGGGACTTCCTTGGTTACGCAGGCACAATCCAAACATTGACTGGACCACTGGTGAAGTACTACGCTGGAGCAACCGGTGTCACTCCTCCTGCATCGCATTTTCGCCTCCTTCTCGTCTTGTGGGTGTGTCTAATCGGGCGGCCAGCATTCCGTCTCTCCCTGGGCTCCCGGTGCCCAAACCAAAAATTTGCTAAATGTTTTCTGCAAGAAACAAGCTGAGCAGCTGCCACGTCAACGACCCTACGATTGCCCTATTGAACTTCAGCCTGGCACCTCCCCTCCTCGTGGTAGGGCATATCCGCTGTCTCAGTCTGAAACCGAAGCGATGTTGGCATACATAAAGGAGAACCAGGCTAAAGCCTTCATTCGCAAGTCATCCTCCCCGTGGGGGCAGGATTTTCTTTTGTTGAAAAGAAGGATGGATCTCTGCGGCCTTGTATTGATTATCAGGTCTTAACAAGAACACCATCAAGAACCGCTACCCATTTGCTGCTAATTTCCGAACTATTTGACAGAATCCGGGGAGCCACAGTCTTCTCTAAACTGGATCTCCGGGGGGCCTACAACCTAATCCGCATCCACCGGGGAGATGAATGGAAGACCGCATTTAACAACCGTGATGGCCATTTGAATATTTTTGGGGCAGCCCTTTGGGACTCTGCAATGCTCCGGCTGTCTTTCAAGAGTTTGTAAATGACATCTTTTGTGATCTGCCATAGGACTGTGTTCTGGTCTCCCTAGACGACATCCTGATCTACTCCCCAGATCTCGAGACTCATCGGTCTCATGTCCGTCAGGTCCTCCCCCGCCTTCGGCGCAACCATCTCTATGCCAAATTGGAAAAGTGTTTATTTGAGCGCTCCAGCTTGCCCTTCCTGGATACATTGTCTCTTGCAAGGTCTCCCGATGGACCCAGAGAAGTTATCAGCTGTGCTTAACTGGCCACGTCCCCTCGGCCCACGGGCTATCCAGTTTCTTTATTGGTTTGCGAATTATTATCGCCAATTTATCCCGCACTTTTCTACACTTGTGGCACCTATCGTCTCTCTCACAAGAAGGGTAGTAACCCTCGACTATGGACCCCCGAAGCAGAAGAAGCCTTTACCCGACTGAAATCTACCTTCGCTTCTGCCCCATTGCCTGGATATGGAAAAGCTTTCTACCTTGAAGTTGATGCTTCCTCCGTCGGTGCTGGGCGTTCCTTCTCCAGAAGTTCCTCCAAGGACAAGTTTGTTTCCTGCGTTTTTCTCTCGTACCTTTTCTCCAGCGGGGAAGAACTATGCTGTCGGGGACAGAGAACTTCTGGCCCCTTAAACTGGGCCTTGGAGGGAAAGCGACATCTTTTGAAGGGTGCCCTTCATCCTATTACCATATATACGGACCATAAAAACCTCCTGTACCTGCAGACGGCTCATCGCCTGAACCCTCGCCAGGCCCATTGGTCTTTGTTCTTCTCCCGCTTCAACTTTAACCTGCACTTCCGACCAGCTGCCAAAAACGTCCCAAAGGGGGACGCAAATTTTCCAGGGCTTCGGATGCTGCTGATTCTGCACCAGATCCCCAATTTCTCGTCCCTCCTAATCGTCTCGTCCTTGCGGGCATAAAGCTGCACGAGATCCCTCCCAGTAAGACCTTTCTGTGCTCCGCGCTAAGGAGGCGAATTCTGTCCTGGGGCCATGCATCTCGGATTGCCGGTCACCCGGGATACCGCAAGTCCCTTGATCTGATAGCCCGGCATTACTGGTGGCCCTCCCTCGCGCAGGGCGTTAAAGACTTTGTGGCCGCTTCCCAACTGCGCACAAAATAAGAGCTCCCAGATGCGACCTGCTGGTTTCCTGTTACCACTTCCAGTACCAGAAGCACCTTGGACCCACATTGCCATGGACTTCATTACGGATCTTCCATCCTTTCAGGGGTGTTCAGTCATCTGGGTCGTGGTGGACCGTTTTTCCAAGATGGCGCATTTCACACCACTGCTAGGTCTTCCATCGGCTCCGCAGTTGGCCACCCTGTTCGTAAAACACATCTTTCGTCTGCACGGGATGCCTGCCAACATCGTTTCGGATAGAGGAGTCCAGTTTACCTCTCGTTTCTGGCATGCCCTCTGTTCCCTTCTGTAAATTAAACTGGACTTCTCGTTAGCCTATCATCCACAGTCCAATGGTCAAGTGAAACAAGTCAACCAGACCATGGTGAATTATCTGCGCCAGTTTGCTTCCACCCGTCAAGATGACTGGGTGCCTCTACTACCCTGGGCTGAGTTCGCATACAATAACCATCCTAGCGAATCCTCCGGGAAGTCTTTTTACGTGGTGTTCGGGCAGCATCCTCTTCTTCCTCTACCACTCTCTATTTCCTCGGAAGTTCCAGCAGCCAATACCCAAGTACGCGACTTTCTACAAATATTGCAGCTTTTCCATCAAAACCTGCTGCAAGCTTCTGCTCATTTCAAGAAAAAAGCAGATAAGAGATGGAGAGCAACTCCCATTTTCCAGCCTGGAGATAAAGTTTGGCTCTCCGCCAAGCACTCTCCAAGCTTGAAGTTTTCTCCACGCTACCATGGTCCTTTTTCCATCCTACAACAGATCAACCCGGTATCCTACAAACTCCGGCTAACCCCCTCCCTTCATATCCCCAATTAGTTTTATGTATCTCTCCTGAAGCCGCTGATTCTCAACCGGTACTCCCACAAGAGGGTTTCTTTTGCCATACCCCCCAGTGCCGAAGATACCTTTTGAGGTGAATGAGATCCTGGATATGAAGCGCTCCAAGGTAAAATATATTATCTCATTTATTGGAAGGGCTTTGGTCCTGAAAAAAAAGATTTCCCGGGAGCCTCAATAAAATGTAAATGCTCCTAAACGCATCCAACATTTTCACAGGCTTCAGTCCGGAGGTGGGAGGGGCACTAAGGAGGGAGAGGGTACTGTAACGGCTTGTGCTGCGGTCTGACTCCCAGGCCGTAAGCACGTCCCATACCTGGCTGCTGCTTATTCCCGCGCTGCACCCAGGGCTGCTGTTTTCTCTCCTACTCCTGTCATGCTTCCTCCTCACAAGGTGTGCATCTCTGCATCTTCCTCCCCACTAGGGGCACGTGCACATCAGTTCCCTGCATTTAAAGGGCCAGCGCGCAACAGGTAATATTGCTCCTCCAATCCCATTCTTGCAGGAGCTTCTTAAGGGCGCCACTTCCTGTTATCCGCGCCCAGTTGTTGGTGTCCGATCCATGTGTTTGCTTCTTGCATACCTCTTCCTACCTCCTCTGCCATTGCCTGCATCCATTGCTACCTGTCCACGTTTATCTGCTGACAACAATCCAGCCGTGCCTGCCAGTCCTCCTGTGGTGCCTCTCTGTGTCTTGGCCTTGGTGACTACTACTTCGGCTGTCACCGCTGGGGCCTACATCGAGGGTAGCGACCTGGGGGTTACCCTGCAGCTCAGTCCTTCCCGCTTTGCGGCGGGCACCGGTGAAAGGGCCCCTTAAACTCCGCTCCTCGGCGTAGGTTACGCCAACTCCCTGCGGTGACCAGTGGATTCACTATCCTCTCCCCTGACCACTGTGACATGCAAAGGGGCTAAAACAGGTGAAATGGGTAACCAGGGCTGGGCCCAATGTCCCCTGGGCCCACATGGTCTGATATTATGGTCTGTACACCTGTCCCTGAGCTGTCATATAGATTTGTGCATAGGCCCTAGATATTCCAAAACTGTAGGATCTAACTAGACACAGGTGATGAAGTACACAACAACACACAACAGAAAGACTATGTGTGATAAACCAAGTATGAAGAAATCAAAAGCTTGTAAAGCCACCTTTAGCAGCAACAACCTGAAGTTGTTGCTTTCTGCATGACTTTATCAGTCTCTCATGTTGTTATGGAGAAATTTTGGCCCAGTCTTCTTTACAACATTGCTTCTTTGAGGTTTGAGATGCCCAGGTTCTGTGGCTTCAAAACAGCCCAAATCACTACCCCCCACTGCTTTGCTTGACAAAAAAAATATTAATTCAGTAAAATCATGTTTATTTCTTTATTTTCGTTAGCCAAGGATCAATAGTATGGGTGTAACGAAAATAAAGAAATACAAATGATTTTAGTGAATTAATATTTTTTTTTCTTTACCCCCATATTATTATTCATTTTATATACACATCGGGACAACTTCTGTAGTCTTATCATTTGATTTCGGCCATGTACAGTTTTATTCCAGATTGCATTAGAAAACCCATAGGAGCGTCGCTCGCTCTCCCATTGGTCCAAATAACCGCGCCTCTTTTAACTTAGCCAATCACAAACAGAGCTCGCTCTGCATTTCTTTTCCCATAGAACTCTATGAGAAAGTAGCTCGTGCTCTGATTGGCTAAGCTGGACGAGCCCCCGCCGCTTCAACCAATCAGCTCTTTTCTGCCTTTTTACTGTATTTTGAACTGTCCCGCCTTTGAATATGATTGGTCAATATTTCTCCATAGGTTAGAATGGGTCCCTGTCGCTCCTATTCTGATTGGTCAATACTCCTCCATAGGTTAGAATGGGCCACTGTCGCTCCTATTCTGATTGGCTGGTTTATGCCGACCAATCAGAAGAGCTTAAACAATTTGAATTACTGTATTTCCCGGCAATTCTCTCTATTGCAATTCCTTATGTAGCGCCGGTCTCGGCGACAAACGCGTTGTTCGGGATTTAACTGATTTATTTTTAGAGAAGGTTTCAGCTCTTTATCTGATAATGTTTTACACTTAATAAAAATGATTTTTTTATTCATACTCCATGCCGCACGGCGCTCAGCGCCGTGATTGCATTGCGCCGATCTCTCCATAGACTACAATGGGAGAAGTAACTCGCGCTCTGATTGGCTGGGATAGCCAAGCCCCCGCTAGCTCAGCCAATCAGCTCTTTTCTGCATTTTTACTGTATTTTGAACTGTCCCGCCTTTGATTTTGATTGGTTCAAACTTCTCCCTAGGCTATAATAGGTCCCTGTCTCTCCTATTCTGATTGGCTGAGATAGCCAAGCCCCCGCTAGCTCAGCCAATCAGCTCTTTTCTGCATTTTTACTGTATTTTGAACTGTCCCGCCTTTGATTCTGATTGGTCAATAGTTCTCCATAGGTTTTAATGATTCACTGTCGCTCCTATTCTGATTGGCCGGTTTATGCCGACCAATGAGAATATCTTTCAGAATTTGAATTACTGTATTTCCCGGCAATTTCCAATATCCTAATTCTTGATATTGCGCCGTTCTAGATTTTTGGAAAGTGTTTTTTTTTTTATTAGTTTTTATTTTTGAGGTTTGAGCTCTTTTCTGAGAATGTTTTCTGCCTTTATAAAGGCGATTTTTTTATTCATACTCCGCACGGACATCTTTAATGATTTCTCGCTGTTTTCCAGCCTGTCTCGAATCGGAATACATGTGAGGCGCAGTCCCGCACTGCGCCCATGTCCCCGCACTGGCGAGGCGCAGTCCCCAAACACTGGCGAGGCGCAGGGAACTTTTCCCCGCATGTATGAGCGCACCTCCTCGGACGGCGAATCTTAGGCGCAGCGCCGCACTGCGCCAAAGTCCCCGCACTGCGCCTCAAACACTGGC
Source organism: Phyllomedusa bahiana (assembly GCA_025379985.1). Taxonomy (NCBI): domain Eukaryota; kingdom Metazoa; phylum Chordata; class Amphibia; order Anura; family Hylidae; genus Phyllomedusa; species Phyllomedusa bahiana. Next base: position 14,555 of record JAODAL010037939.1, on the reverse strand, counting down.
GAGGCGCAGCGGACTTTACATGATATGTATGAGTGCATTACCTCGGGCGGCGAATCATAGGAGCAGCGCCGCACTGCGCCTAAGTCCCGCACTGTGCCCCAAACACTGGCGAGGCGTGGCGTACTTTACATAGGATGTATGAGCGCGCCCCAGTGCTGACATAAATCAAACGAAGGATGAACCAGCTTGGCACTCTCTCCAAATCAGACCCTGGCAGCAAGCTTCTTAAAAGCAAGATTCTTCTTTATTGAAAAGTAGATAATAAAAGGTGCATGCAAGCAAAAACATCCATATGGACGACCAAACGAGAGACACACAGAGCAAGCTAAGTCCTGCAGGTTGGTTGGACCGACGCGTTTCGGGTCACATGACCCTTACTCATGGTACAGCTGATGCATAATGCAATTGCTTAAATAGACCTGCTGGTTACAAAACTCACAAGTGCAAAAATTTAAAAAATACTAATACTAAACATAGTAAACAAGTATAAACATATAAACAAGGATAAAGATGCAAATGCAAATAAAAAGCTAATAGATAAAGGAAAAAAGAAAAAAAAAAAAAAAAAAAAAAAAAGGAAAGGAAAAAAAAAAAAAAAAAAAAAAAAAAAAAAAAAAGGAAGAAAAACCTTTCAGCAACCAAATATTATATTTAGTCCTGTTCGTTTTGAGACCAAAGGGGGACTCTTGTTTAAAGGTGAAAATCCCCCACGCCTCTCTCGAAAAGTTTTCTCACGTGTCTCCTCCGGGGTAAACATAACCTTTCTATACCTATTAGGGAGAAAGAGCGTAAGTCGCCACCATGTGCTTCACAAAATGCTTTGAAACGCAGAGCATTTAAACAATCAGATTGATGATTTCCCCATAAATGCCTACGGATCAATTTTCAGATGACCCTAGTACACCCAACATACTGTCCCCTTGCAAATTTTAACAACTGAAATTTCAAAACATTTTTGGTGTTGAAATTTAAATAGTTTTGATTGAAAAGTTTTTTGTTGCTAATATGAAAAGATTTGTTTTAAACCATAGTTGCACATTGTCAGATTTTATGTCCCAACCATAAAAACTATAGTGCGAGCCGGGGTGGGTGGGCAGAGTTGAATTAGATGAGAAAAAACGGGGGGAATAGGGGGAAACCTATACTGGGGGCTTTGGTAAATAATCTGACTTTTTTTAAAATACCCTTGATAAATGGATTAACGACAGAATAGTGGTGTTTTTTGATGGTTCACGATTTTTTTAAATTTTTTGCTATAATTATTTTGAAATGATAATATTATCAGATGATTTTGGATTCCTATTTTTTTAAAAAATATTTTGACCTAAAAATTTTCTTTACCCTCTTAGGGGCATGATTTAATTGTCGGGATGATATCCTCTCTCCGTTAATTTCCCGACAGATATGGTTCTTGAAAATTTATTTTCACTAGGGGTATATATTTCGTTTCATCCTTATGAGCTCCCCTACGGGATATTTTTACAAATTGTGAGGGATGACAAATCACCTTAAAAGGGTGTTTCGTACAGGGGCTTAGTGAAATTTTCTTATTATTTGTTGTCTGACTATTTTTAAAAGAACACCCAAAAAAATTAAGGGTCTCCAATTTGTTCGGATAAAGTAACCCATATTATTGTCTTTAAGATACTGTACAAAATACGGACCGAGTCAGGCTACCTGTCCATTAAGGACCAAGTCGTCTATGTATCTTTTACCTTTTGATACTCTACAAAAGGGGATATCAATTAAAGAGATACTTTTCCCCCCAGGCTGCCATTATAAATATTGGCAAGATGGAAAAAAACGCCCCTGGCAGCCCCCTGTTACCTGTTTTAAAAAACGTTTATTAAACAAAAAAAAAATTTTGGGAGAGAGTAAATCTCTACTGCCAAAGGATAAAAACCTTGTTTTTTCTTTGGAAAAAAAGAACTGACCCAAAAAAAAATCTTGTAGGACCGAGAGGGCCGGCCATGTGGGATCATGGGTATAACCCCACTACATCACATGAACCCAGCCCCCCCGGTCGGCCAAGACTCCTCCTGGATACAAAACTTTTTGGGTATCCCTTAAAAAAAAACCCAGGAAATTTTGACAACAAGGGCTTTTTGCAAATCACCCACCGTCCCCGAGGTTTTTTTTAAAAGAGCCTAAAACCAGACGAGGGGCCAAAAGAGGGGAAAAGACCCCCTTGTGAATTTAGGCAGAGCATGTAAATTGGCATAATGGGTTTTTCAACATTAGTTAGTTGAAAAGATTACTAGATAGAACACCTGTGAAAATCCCGGATTAATGACAGCTATAAAAACCTTTTCTGCCTCTTATGGGATCCCTCATAACTGAAATAACTTTAGAACCTGCAACAAGACAAAATTTCTGTCATAGAGATCCCTGTCTAAAAGGACCACAGCCCCACCTTTTGTTGCCGGGCGAATGATTAATCTCTCATTATCTTAAAGGGCCAGTAGTGCTTTATTTTTCCTAAAAATTTGTTTAGAACCACTAAGCAACCTATAGAAGCGACTTCCCTGTTTATAAAAATTTTGTTTGCTTCTTCACCCTATCCTGGAAAATCCCCAAAGTAGGTAATCTTGAGCTAATGGGATAAAAATATTCTTTAAAGTACATTTAAATCTGAATCACCAAAAATCATCAAAGGTCATGTATAGATTCATTTTGGGAGTGACTAATGTACTATCCCTTTAAACATGGAATTGGGTAAATATCCTCAAAAACATCTCCTACTGAGTGTAATTGAAAATTTAAATACAAAACTTATCCTGCACTTCCACTAATCACTATTCAGGGCTAAAATGTTTTTTAAGTGTGATTTGCGGACAAACGTTTATGTCCCAATTGGTAACGAAAATTACACTGGGTGAAAAGCTCAGACCTTTGATAAACTGAAATAGCATCCTCGAAACAATTTGGCTAGACAAATTTAAAACCCGAGGTAAAATTCCGTTTTTTCCGGTAATTCCTTGCACCTCTTCTTTTTTTCCAGGGTGCTTTCGTCCCCTCTCCTGTGTTTTTTTTGGGATTCCTAGTAAAACTTGACGTATGGGGGAAGTCCAATGTCCAATTAAAAATTTGACCGATTGTGCAACCGGGTATAGCTCTTGTACCCTTATCGCTAACTTTCCCTTTGGGGTTCTTTAAAGGAACGGTTTCCCTGAGGTATTATGTAGACTTTCCGAAATTGAGTCAATCTCGGAAAAACAACCTTTCTATAAATTAAAACGCTTTTCTTTTTTCCCCCGGGATAGATTTGGGGTTGATCCCGATTGAATTTCCGGTAAAACATTGTTCTAAGAACGGGGCACTCTTTTTAAATTTTTTTGCTTTTGAACGCTGATAATTTGTTTTTAAATTTCGTAAATTATCATTTCATTTTTTCTTTTCCTTTCATAAAAACCCATGGGAAAGTGCAGCAGAACAGGATACAAAAAGTAACCATCGTTGACAATCGGGGGAAAATTTAATAATCGGGGCTATTGGGACTTGCCCCACCGTAAAGTGAAAACTAGAATAAAAAAAACGACCAGGAGACGGACAAAAAGCACCGTGGAAAAAAAAAGGGGTGCAAGGATCCCGGGAAAACCCGGGAACTTTTACCACGGTTAAAAATTTGTCTACCCAAATTAAAATCGCGGGATCTATTCAGTTTTAACCCAAAGGTCGAGCTTTTCCCGACTGTAATTTTCGGGTCTACCAGACCTTGCGGGACATAAACCTTTTTTGTCCGCCAAATCACCTTAAAAATCATTTTAAAGCCCGAATAGTGATTAGGGGAAGTGCAGGATAAGTTTTTAAATTCAAACTTCTTAGTTTACACTCATAGGAGATGCTTATGGGGATATTATACCTAATTCCCGATTTAACAGGGTAGTACAGTTATCAAATCCAAAGTAATCTATAATGACCATAGATATTTTCAGGGGAAAAGATTTAGGGGAAGTTTTAACGAATATTTTTATCCCATTTGCTCAAGATTTCCTACTAGGGTATTTTTCCCGGTAGGGGAAAAGCTCAACAAATTTAATAATCAGGAAGTCGCTTCTAAGGGTTTCTCTATGGTTCTAACTAAATTTTTAGGAAAATAAAAACATACTGGGCCCCTTTAAGATAATGAGATTAATCATTCGCCAGGGAAAAAAGGGGGGCTGTGGGCCCCCAACCGGATCTCTATGAACGAGAAATTTTTCTATGTTGCAGGATTCAGAAGTTATTTACAGTTACTGAGGGATCCTACAAAAGCAGAAAGGGTTTGAAGGTCCATTAAACCGCATTTTCCAGGTGTTCTATCTATAATCTTGCAAAATAAATCAATTTTGAAAAACCAAAATTTTGCCAATTTACATGCTCTGCCTAAAATTCACAAGGGTCTTTCCACCTGCTTTTCGGCCCATGTCTCGGATAGGCTCTTTAAAAAAGCCCCTGGGACGGTGGGGCGATTTGAACTACAGCCCCCTTTTTGTCAAATTGCCCTTGTTTTTTAAAAATACCCAAAAAGTTTGTATACCTAGGGGGATGTCTTGGCCCACCCCGGGGGGGGCTGGCTATCATTATGTAGTGGGGTTTTCCCCTCACCCCCCAGGCCCGGGCCCCCCGGGCCCACAAAATTTTTTTAGCAGGTAATTCTTTTTCCCAAAGAAAAACAAGGTTTATCCTTTTTGGGGAATATTTACTCTCTCACAATTTTTTTTTGTTTAAAACTTTTTTAGACAGGGAACAGGAGCGCCATGGGGGCCCGTTTTTCGCCATCTCTCCATATTTATGCACCTGGAGGAAAAAATATCTCTTTAATTAGATCATCCTTTTGTAGTAGTATCAAAGGTACACAAGATACTAACGATTGGTCCTTATATGGCAGTAGCCTGAACCGGCCAATTTTGTACAGTATTTAATGACAAAATAGGGGGTTTATCTTTACCACGAAAAAAATTGGAGACCATTAAATTTTTTGATGTTACTTTAACAATAATCAAGACAAAAAAAAAATTGGAAAAACCCTTTCCTAAGCCCAGACAAAACACCATTTTTGACGACCCCTTGTCACCCTCCTTTGTAAATAATATCCCAGAAGGTACAAAAAGGGTGAAACGAAATGTACACCCTATGGGGGGAAAAAATAAATTCAAAAACAAATATTGTCGGAAGTTAAAAGGGAGAGGGTCTCACCAACAAAATTAAACATGCCATTTAAAGGGTAAATAAATTGGGGGGGGGGGTTCAAAATTTTTTGAAAAACATAGGAATCAAAATCATTTATAAAATTATCACTTTCACAATAATTATAGCAAAAAATTTAAAAAAAAAATCGTGAACATCATCAAAAAAACCCCCACCTATTCACGTTTAAACCATTTATCAAGGTATTTAAAAAAAAGTAATTTATTTCACGCAAACCCCGAGTATAGGGTTCCCTATTCCCCCATTTTTTCTCATCTATTCCAACTCTGCCCCCCCCCTCCACACTATGGTTTTTATGGTTTGGGCATAAAATCTCACAAAGTAAAATATGTAAAAAGCAACATCTTTTACATCATAAGCAACAATAAAACTTTTTAATCAAAAACCCATATTAATTTCAACACCAAAAAATGTTTGTACCTTTTTCGTTTAAAATTTGCAAGGAATAATTGGTGTATACGGGTCTCGAAAATTCGCATCCGTAGGCATTTATCGACACTACAATCGACCCCTTTAAAAAAGCTCTGCTTTTTAAAGCATTTTGCTGAAGACCCGGCGACTTAAAACCCCTTTCTCCGTAATGGGAAGAAAGAGTTTTGTTTCCCACGAGGAGGAACACAGTGAGAAAGCTTTTAGCGGAGAGGGGTGGTGGGTTTTTTCCACTTGAAACAAGAGCCCGTTAGGGCCCAATACCAAACAGGAAATACAATATCACTATAGGTTGTCTGCAGGTTTTTCTTTTTTTTTTTTTTTTTTTTTTTTTTTCTTTTTTCTTTTTCTATTAGCTTTTTTTTTTCATTTTCACTTTATCCTTTTTTTTGTTTATACTGTTTTCTAGGGGTTTGTATGAAAATTTTTTTAAAATTTTTTCACTTGTGAGTTTTTGGGAACCCGAGGTTATTTAAAAAAATTTCATTTTTGCATCCTGTACCCCGAGTAAGGGGCCCGTGACCCAAACGCGTCTCCAACCCCCCTGCAACTTTGCTTTCTCTGTGTGTCTCTCTTTGGTCGTCCAAAGGATGTTTTGCTTGCATGCACCTTTTATTATCTACTTTTCAAAAAAGAAAACTTGCTTTTAAGAAGTTTCTGCCGGGTTTATTTGGAGAGAGTGCCCAAACTGGTTCATCCCTTTGTTTGCTTTCAAAAATTTTCTGGTAGGCCCGGGAAACCGTGCTGACAACTCCATGCTGCATCATACCGGGGGATGATATCTTGAAACTAAAAGAGGTAGCTGTTTTCTTTTTTTTGGGTTTTGGGTTATCTGAATAAAACAGGCGCAAATTTCGCCGAAAAACCGGCGGAAAGGTGCGCCCCGACGTGGCGAGATTCATACATGTCGCCCATAGTGTCTTAAATGCAGCTCTTGGGTTCTTACAGTTTCTCTGAGCATTGTACAATTAGAGCTTTCACTGAATTCACAGGGATGTCCTCTCCTGGGAAGATTGTCAATTGTCTTGAATGTTTTCCACTTGTGAATATTCTTTCTCACTGTAGAATTATGGACTGCACAAAGTTTGGAAATAGTCTTATAACACTTCTCAGATTGATGGGCGGCAGTATTTGCTTCTCTAAGACCATTGCTAATGTCTTTCTTCCTATGCATTGTGTAAATACATTCCTGAATGCACCAGAACAGCAAACTGCTGAAATTTGCTGGCAAGTTGTGGCTGCTACTTAACCCTTACAATTTCTATGGAAGCAGTAATGGTGTACTTAATTTTTCATATACTGCTTATACATTTTGGCCTGTTTTTTTGTTAAATAGTGACACAGTGTAATTTGCTAAGTGTTGTTGTTTATCTGAGGTTGTACTTAGCTAATTTTAGAAGGACCAAATGTTTATTTATTATCAGGGCCGTTCCTAGGCTAAATTGCGAAATTTCACCCCCCACGTAACATAATGCGCCACAATGAAACACAGTGCATCACCATAAACCAAATCTAAAATATACAACAAGCTTTACCACAATGTGCTAGGTATAAAAACTACTAAAAAAATAGTATACAGTTCCCAAATTAACACCGCTACACAAAAACCAGATCCCAGGCAAATAGTACCAATGTCCTGCTAAGACCACATATAACCAGCACAATGACCGAATATGCGAACCGGACCACTATGCCCTAATAATCTGTCACCCTCCCACATATCACCGCACTAGTACCGAAAATACAAACTGACCATTACGGATAAAAAAACCATTAACTCAACCATATAACCGGGCAACAGTGACCAACGTGAGATACCCGCTGTCACAGGCTCTGCAGACATATAAATGATACAGTAAATTTTACCCCAGGGACCACAGGAACTCTCTGAAAGTTGTTCTCTTTCCCTCTTTTATCTCCATTTGTCCCAGGCCACCATACGACTACTCCCCCCCTTTACTCTTCACTGTAAAAATACAAAACAAAATCTACCCTAGATGCCCTTACCATAGACCCCTCTTGTACCCTAGATCCCCCCTGTAGCTATAGATCCCCTCTTAGCCAGTAGATGCCCCTACCAGTAGATGCCCCCCTTGTACACAGTAGATGCCCCCCGTAGCCGTAACCCCCTGTAGCCAGTGATGCCCCCCGGTAGCCCGTGTGCCCCCCTGTACCAGTGATGCCCCCATATAGCCAGTAGATGCCCTTTATAGCCATAGTGCCCCCTGTACCAGAGATGCCCCTGTAGCCAGTAGATGCCCCCTTGTGCCTAGATGGCCCCCCCGTAGCCAGTAGATGCCCCCTTTTAGCCCGTAGATGCCCCTTATCCAGAGATGCCCCCTTTTAGCCATAGATGCCCCCTTATGCCAGTATATGCCCTCTTAGCCCGTAGATCCCCCTTATAGCCATAGATCCCCCTTTAGCCTTTGATGCCCCTTTTTCCGTAGATGACCCCCTTTTACCAGTAGGTTGCCCCCTGTACCAGTAGACCCCCCTTTAGCCAGTAGAGCCCCCCTTTTGCCAGTAGATGCCCCCTTGTAGCCAGTAATCCCCCCCGAGCCCGTAGATGCCCCCTGAAGCCGTAGATGGGGGCCCCCTTATAGCCAGTAATGCCCCCCTGTTACCATTGATGCCCCTTATACCATAGATCCCCCCCCAACCCTAGAGCCCCCTTAAGCCAGTAGTGCCCCCCGTAGCCAAGGAAGCTCCCGTACCGATGCCCCCTGAAACCATAGATGCCCCTTATAGCCGTAGATGCCTTTCCCATGCCGTAGATCTCCCGTAGCCATAATGCCCCTGAACCATTTTAGATGCCCTCTAAGCCCGTAAATGCACCCCGTCCCGTAGATGCCCCCTTTAGCCAATAGATCCCCCTGTACCAGTAATGCCCCCCTTTAGCCAATAGAGGCCCCTGTAGCCAAAGTGCCCCTGTAGCCAGTACTTCCCCCCGTGTGCCCGTAAAAACCCCCCGTAGCCATAATTCCCCCCGTAGCAAGTAGATGCCCCCTTTAGCCAGAAGTCCCCCCCGTAGCCAGTAAGCCCCCTTTAGCCATAGATCCCCCCGGAGCCAGTAGATGCCCCCCTACATAATGCCCCTTAGCCAGAAAAGGCCCCCCCTTAGCCAGTACTGCCCCTGTAGCCGTAGATGCCCCCCTACAATTATAAAATTTTTAAAAAAATTTACTTACCACCACGGGCCCCGGTCCCGGTCCGGGCTGCGAGCAGGTAAACGGCGTAGTCAAACCGCTGCTTTTGCTGCAAGCGCTCCCAGGAATCTCTGTTGCAGGGGGGCGGGTGAAAGCTGTGCGCCCCTTGAGCTGATAAGGGGGGATCGGCGGTAACGACCTCCCCGCCCCCCTTCCGTACCCGCAGCGCACAGCGAGGCGTGCAGCTGCTGAGTGACGCGTCTGCTGTTAAAAACGGCCCGGCAGGCCAGGGGCTATCCTCCCGGGGGGCGACCCGCGGCGCCCCCTCGGGGGGCGGTGTTCGGCGCCCCGGGCGACGCCGCCCCAGAAGGCCTGTTTATTATTATGTGATTTTTCTATATATTATTTATTAACAACAAAAAAAGACTCTATTATAGAAATTAAAAGTAGCAATAATTAATTTTGGAAAACTAGATTATTATTATTGCAAAAATAGAAAACTTCATAAACTCTTCTCCATTGCCTTGACATTGGCCCAAATACCCTATATATGTTCTGTAATAATACAATAAATGTAATGCATTATACATACAGACCCAAACACACATCTAACAATGTGCAATGTGATTTACATTGCTGTGAATGTAAAAAACGTATCGCCGTTCAAACAAGTGATCACCGATGTGTGTTTTACATTGCGTCTTTCTAATGCGTCTTTCGGATCCGTTCAAAGAATTGACGTCATGTCTTGATCCGTTTTACGCATCAGACGCCCTATTTAAAACTATAAGATGTGTTTCTGCTGCATCCAAAATGCATCCAAACACGCAGCACACTTTGGGTACGTGTTGGATGCCTTTTTACGCAGCGCTTTTCTGTCTGTTTTTCGGCGTGTGTACATACCCTTAAACTCATGGTGATCAGCTGTGATTGATGGGGAAGTATTTTATAGCCATACATTTCCCTGAACCGGCCACTACATGAAGAATGTGGTATTATCTGCCAGCTATTGAGTGGTCTAACATGTATTTCGTGGACAATCCAAGCCCACCATAGCAGGAGCTGTTCTTACTTCATGATTCCCTGCTCTGGCAGATATCAAGCGGTTACGTTCAAGAAAAGTGTGATGGATAACGAAATGACGGATAACGAGGCAGAAAAAAAGCACAGTATACTGTAATAATGTAACGAGGCATAAAGAACATTGTAAGTGGATACAGTAATAGATGATGCAGCTGTATGGCACCAACTAAAGTAGCTGCAGTGAATAAGGGAGGGTTGCACTCACGAATATTGAACGTGAAGTGATGCATCTGTGAAGCGAAACGACGGATAATGAGGTTCCTTGTAACATTAAAGGGGTTTTATCGCTACAATGATCATGTCTCAGATTATGGTGACAGGAAAAATAAGCACTTTTGTAATTGGGTTGCATTACCTCAGTCACTTGGTTTAGCAGATATGAGCTTTTCTGTAAATCTGTGTTCTATTTCTGCTGCTGCTGGTCGGGACATGCCCCCCTGGCCAGATCCCTCCCCTTGACACACCCCCTGCACTGTGATTGGCTGGCTGACATTTCATTCAGCCTGTTGGGATACGCCCCCAGACAGGAAACGCCCCAGCCACACACCCTGTGCTGTGATTGGCTGCCTGCACACTCTGTGTTTTCTCCCTTCTAAGCTGTTAAAATCGATAGTGAAACCAAGGGCTGCTGTCTCTATACTCATCTCTCAGCTCTAGGGTCAATGATCTGGGCAATTACTGGCTGTTTAAGTCACAGATTCCCTCATATAACACAGTTTTATAGAGTCTCCTGCCTGTTAACAGGGGGAGAGAAGGGTAGGAGGGCAGTGTGCATTGCTCTCCATATAACACAGTCTGCTGCCTGGTAACAGAGGGAGGAGGGGGGAATGTAAACTCCTCACATGTCTCATCAGTTCAGGCTGTGTATATAACTGCATATAGCACAGCAAGGAGCTTGTGGAGTCAGCCTGAAGCTCTGCAGGCACAGGAGCAGCATGCAGGAGGCTGTATAGCTGTCCTCTGCAGACATCCTTCTGCTTCTACTGCCTCACCCAGAATGATGATGTCACAGGTCTTCAGTGAGGGGAGAAACGCCTCCTAGGAGGAGAGACACGCCCCTGAATTTCAATTTCAATCTCAGAGAATTAGCTGAAGAGCCCGAACAGTTCAAACGATAAAACTCCTTTAATGGTGATGTAACTGAAATGATGGTTACCACAGTGATGGATAATGGGGTATTAGGTTTTTTTTAGTTTTTTTCTGACTTTCTTGTCATTTTTTTTGTCACAGGGAAGGTTCTGTCATTGCTTATTTTTCAGCAACATTCCCAAACAACAACCACACAGATGAAGAAGTACAGAGAGTATTTGATCAGGCGGTCATTAATAATTCTAGCATGCTGGGAGACATTCTGGTCCTTTTCCCTAATCCAAGCACTACAAGTAGGTGGAATAAGGAATTTATTATTATGTGCAGAATTATTATTGTTATTATTTTGATCTACTAATTTAGTTCAGTTGTTTATAATGGAATAGTTCCTTAGTTTATAATCATTCCAGTTTATAATAGTTTATAATCATCCCAGTCTTCAGGTTATTGAAATCTTCCCTCCATGCACTCATTTCCTCTGGAGCTTGTGATTGTACAAGAAAGTCTGCAGTGTAAAGCATGGAGGAGGCACACAGCAGTAGCCTGACGCTCTAATGAGTCAGGAGATCAGACTCAAACTGCAAATGCAGCTAAGCTGGAGTAGTTGTGCTCTAATGGATGTAGCAAAGCTAAAAAATTGCCAATCTGTGAACAGTGATGCAAATGAATAGCAGGTAAACATAACCCAAAGGCAGTGACTTATATAGAATTGGATGTGCATTCACTTTAAGTATATATGTCCATACGGCAGAATAGTGCAATGTCTAGGGAAAGATTACATTTTATGTTTGTTGCTTCTTCTATTATGGATGTTATATTTGTTTTTTGCTTTCATATATTAATTATTTTAATGCAGCTACATCTACAAACCCAGGAGAGAACACTGGACGCAAAGCTAAAAGACATTACCCATATAGTCCACCCACCAAAGCCAGATCTAGTTCAAGACCAAGAACTGGCACATCTGAAATCAGTACAACAGAAAGTCCCAGTACTCAAAATACAGCAAATGTCTCGAGTAGCTCTAGTACAACAGCTAAACCAGCTCCAGGATTAAGCACAGTTAGTGGATCTGCTGGACCTGTAGTAACAAATGTACCAAAAGCTAAACCCAATCCAACTGGTCAACAAGGTATAGATGGTATAACAGGTCAACCCATACCAACTGGTCAACAAGGAACAAATGGTATAACAGTGCAGCAGCCTAAACCAACTGGTCAACCAGCTACAAATGATATAACAGGTCAACCCATACCAACTGGTCAACAAAATACAAATGGTATCACAGGTTATCCCATACCAACTGGTCAACAAGGAACAAATGGTATCACAGGTCAACCCATACCAACTGGTCAACAAGGTACAAATGAAGAAACAGGAGAGTTAAAAAAAATTGGTCAACCAGGTCAAATGGTAAAACGGGTCAACCCATACCAACTGGTAAAACAAAGTACAAATGTATAAACAGTCCCCCCCAAGGTCATAAAAGTCACAAATGATGCATCAGCCCAGACAAAACCAACTGGTCAACAAGGCACACATGATGCAGAATTGGGGCCCAACAATGGTCGCAAGTTACCCATTGGGGGTGATACAGAGGTCCTTCCATCAACTACAGCGGGAACAACTGGACACATTGTTGCTGTGGATCTGCAGTTCAAAGTTCTGAATTTGAACATAAGCTATAACATGGAAAGCTTTAACGCATATGTTGAAGACCAGGCAAGTATGAAAAGGCTCCAACCATAGAGGCAATTCTAAAATATTGTAATCTCAGGATTTTCTTTTTCGTTTCCTTTTCATATTTCCCTATGAATGAATGTCCCAAAAAAGCCTTTAAAAGTATGGATGTCCTGGGAATCATCAATTAGGCAAGAGGCATATGTCCCCAATTTTGGTGCAAAACCTGGCTGCTCCCAAGCCAGATAGGAGACAATCCCAGCAAACAGATCAAATTCTGTCTGCCTGTAGCAACAACTGTTGGAGTTTAAGAACTTACTGAAGACAAGCACGATTAGCTTTAATATGTAGAGAAAAGTAAATCTAGACTATCACTAAATACATTGCTTCTTTGATTTTTCTTTGATCCAGAGATAAAGAAGATTTTATCTTCTCTTAGAGTGCACAAGTTTTTTCTGATTACCGACTGCCTCTCCCCACCTCCCCTGTAACTTTATCTCCTTACCCCAAGCTCCCAATAAGTCATAGTTCAACCATGGTGAGTCACTCCCTGCCTGTCACGGAAAGACGGGTCAGTAGGTATTGAAACATCGATCGCCGGGCAGTTGTGGATCCTCTGGGCCACCACGAGCAAAGAAGATGGTATTGCAGACCATGCTAGGGAGCAGAGTCTAAAAGGCCCCCAGTCTTCAATGGAGCCCTCCGTAAGGTCGGTACCCCTGACGTGGCTATACGTGGTGGCAGCCAAAGTGCAGGTGACGGAGGGCAGGCAGGAATTAAGCAGGTGCAACAGCAGAATAACGAAACAAAACACGGAACGCTGACATGAGGCTAAATGGGTATTAGGCGACGGGCAAGAGGGCAGGACACAGAAGGGGTAAACCGGTATCAGGAGGGAGATACACAGAACCCGGGAAACCCGGGGTTCAGATAGACAGGCAAGGGGCAGGATATGCGAAACTTAAACCTAAATCAGTCTCAGGACAGCGGAAAGCAGGGTTAAGCACACTGGAACAGAAGACAAAAACAGGTAACAGCAGGAAGCTGTGGTCAGGAGCTCAGATGAACATTAATGAATTGACCAGGAACAGAACCAGCAAGTTCCTTAAATCACAGGAGGCATAGGTTTGGGGCAGTATTGGGGAAATGTCCCTTTTAAATCCAAAACCAGTGACCACGTTGAAAATTAGAGAGCACGTCAACACGTCAGAAATGGGGGAGGAGCAGGCATGAAGACAGGTGAGTAGCAACAATAAAATGGGACACAGTAACATGTACAGGAACCGGGCACAAAAGGCAAAAAAGACGGTTGTGGTCTACAGCAGTGGCCACGGCGTGAAGGGAGACAGGACAGGACAGAAGCAGTGACCCAGCCATGTCCGCGGATCCAGAACGAGGGCAGCAGCATGGACTGTGACACCAGATTTTCTCGCAAAAAGACTTTGATTACTTAACTAAATGAGAAAATTTCACTCTTTAGAGCTCTGCAGCCTTGTACACTACACTTTATAAAGTTCCTGCACTCATGTCAGTGTAACAGGAATAGCTAGGCACAGCAGAGCTAATTTGTCAATCACTGCTAAGACCCCTCCCAGCCTTTGAAAAAGATGTTGGTTTTTAAAGTGGTGTGGTCTGTGAAATGCATGGGGTTTAAAAAAACCTTTTAATTTGAGGTGTAAAGCTATATATGCAGTGCGCTCCCCCTAGAAGTGGCTACAGGCAGCTAGAATCTATACCATAGATAGATAAGCAGGAGATTCGGAGTATCAGAAGAATGGAGCTTCAATTTGTAAAAATGTATAGGAAATTTAAAGCATGTGAAATTTTTAAACTAAATACAAAATTATGTTTAGCATCTTAGATTTAATTCAAAGTAGCTGTATATGTTCAGGCCTCAGCGCAGTCCCATAAAGTACGGCAAAGACTGCGGTTTTGGTC
>JAODAL010037938.1:0-39801 GCA_025379985.1 Phyllomedusa bahiana | reverse complement strand
CTTATCAGTGCACCGAGGGCATCTATGGATATCCAGATCTATGAGCACGTGCGTGTTGAAATTAGACTTTGCGCATGCGCATTCCCCATAGCAGGACACCCAAATCTCGGAATGGACTTTATAGGTAATCACTGCTGTGATGAGTCATTTTATTGTATCTAGGAAAGACTTACTTTTTGTCTATGTGGCTTAATATGGCCCTATAAGCCTTTTTGTATTTCTAATTTAAACTGATTCCAAGGAGGAGAGGCTTGATTAGTATTTATTAGTGTTAAGCGATTACGTTGGCTATCGACATCGGGCGATAGTTGATAGTCGGCCACCATCGATAAGGTTTTTCGATGGGTGAGCAGTCGATTATGAGCGATGACCATTAAAGTCTAGGGGGAGAGCAACAACACCTTCATTCTTACACCCAAACAGGGCTGGGGGAAGAAAGTAGTCTTTGAACCATTTTTAGTTGAAAATGGACATTGACAAACCTGTCCTGGACCGGCAGCATGACCCTTAAACCTGTCTGACCCCCAAAATTAAAAAGTTGCCGTTTAAAAAGGAGGGCTTTCAACCACCATTGTAGTTGAACTGGACATTGAATATCCCTGTCCTGGAACGCAGCATGAGCCCAAACCTGCATGACCCCAGATTAAAAAGTGCCGGAAAAAGGAGTCTTTCAACCACCATTTTGTTGAACTGGACATTGACTATACCCGTCCTGGACGGCAGTATGACCATTAAACCTGTCTGACCCCAAATTAAAAAGTGCTGGGAAAAGGAGTCTTTGAACCACCATTTTTGTTGAACTGGACACTAACTATATCTTTCCTGTACCAAAAGAATGACCATTAAACCTGTCTGACCACAGATTAAAAAGGGCCGGAAATAGGAGTCTTTCAACCACCATTTTAGATGAACTGGGACATTGACTAGAACTGTCCTGGACCGCAGTATTTCCCTTAAACCTGTCTGGACCCCAGATTAAAAAGTGCCGGAAAAAAGAGTCTTTCAACCACCATTTTAGTTGAAATGGACATTGACAAAAACCCCGTCCTGGACCGCAGCATGACCCTTAAACCTGTCTGACCCACAGATTAAAAAGTGCCGGGAAAAAAAAAGGAGTCTTTCAACCACCATTTTAGTTGAACTGGACATTGACTAGAACTGTCCTGGACCGCAGTATGACATTAAACCTGTCTGACCACCAGATTAAAAGTGCCGGAAAAGAGTCTTTTAAACCCCATTTTAGTTGAACTGGACATTGACAAACCTGTCTGGACCGCAGCATGACCCTTAAACCTGTCTGACCCACAGATTAAAAAGTGCCGGAAAAAAAAAGGGTCTTTCAAAAAAACCATTTTGTTGAACTGGACATTGACTATAACCTGTCCTGGACCGCAGTATGACCATTAAACCTGTCTGACCCCCAGATTAAAAAGTGCCGGAAAAGGAGTCTTTTTAACCACCATTTTAGTTGAACTGGACATTTACAAACCCTGTCCTGGACCGCAGCATGACCCTTTAACCTGTCTGACCACAGAATTAAAAAAGTGCCGGAAAAAAGGAGTCTTTCAAAAACCATTTTAGTTGAACTGGACATTGACTATACCTGTCTGGACGCGTTATGGGCCATTAAAAACCCGTCTGACCCCCAGATTAAAAAGTACCGGTAAAAAAAGGGGAGTCCTTTCAAAAAAAAACCACCATTTTTTTTAGGTTTGGAAAAAACTGGGGGGGACAATTTGACAAAACCCCTGGTTTCCTGGGGGTACCGGCCCAGCATTGGGGGGGGGGTGGGGACCCCATAAAAAAACCTGGGGTTTGGACCCTAGGATTTAAAAAAAAAAAAAGTGCAACGGGAAAAAAAAAGGGAGGTCTTCAACCACCATTTTTAAGTTGTGAACTGGAACATTGGACTATTAACCCTTGGTTTTTTCCCTGTTGCCATTAGGCATTGGGAACCCCAGGGGTGGCCAGGAGGTTTTACAGTGGGGTGTGGGTTGGAAGGAGGAGCCCCCAGGGGGGCTGGCGTTTCTGTCATTAATTAAACCCAGGGGCAGGGTTAAAAAAAATTTTGCCCTGGATGGACCGGCCATGCAAAACGAAAAAAATAAAAAAACTTGTCAATTTGCTGAAGGCAGGAGTGCGGGAAGCGGGGAAGTGTTTTGAAAAGGAAAAAAAACTTCACAAAGGGGCCCTTCTTCAGATAACACAGGGTCAAAAGGAACCTGGTTAGCGGGCCTTGCCCCTTCCGTATGAGGTTTGCGGGGAACCAAATTGGGAGGGGCTTCACTTGCGGGAAAATACTGGTGGTTAAAAAAAAAAAACCGGCCCTCCTGTTTTTCCCACCAGTGGCCTTTTTTTTCTTGCATTTTCTTTTCACTTCATTTTTACTCAACGTGGCTGGGGGAGGAAAAAATTGGTCTCTTGGGTACTTTTTGTTTCCTTGGTTTCCGTTGCTCCATACTCCATTTGGGTCCTTCTGAAAATAAAAAAAACCTACATTGGGTTTTCAAAAGTTTTCCTGTACCCTCCCGTGTTACCAATTTCCCCAGGGGAGGAACAATTTTTTTTAACCGCTATTTTTGGTACATTGCAAAGTTTTTTTTTAGTAAAGTTTAATTTTTCTAGGGGAAAAAAACCAACATTTTTTAAAAAATTAAGGGATGGGGGAAATCCCCACCCTTTGTTCTTTTTTGTTTTCTCTTTTTTTTTAAATTGGTCAAATTTTTAAATATGGGTTTGTTTTTCTTTCAATACAGGGATTGGCTAGCTATGTTTAAAGGGGAATCTTGCAAAAAAACAAGGGGGGAACAATTTTTTGCAAATTATGGTTGGTACCATTTAACACAGTGACATACTATTCTGTTTTTCTGGGGGGGGTGGGGGGGACCAGCACCATCACCCCTTTGAGGGCCACTCTTGGGGGGGGGGGACAAAATTGTGAAAGAAAAAAAAACCAAAAATGGGTCTGTTTAGAAAAAAAAAAACAAACATTTTTTTTTTTTTATAAACAAATAAGGACCTTTGATTTTAAGGTTTATAGCTTGCAATTTTTTCAAAAAAAAAGGGGCCAAAAGCCCCCAAAAAATTCAAAAAAAAAGCAATTTGGGGACCCTTGAGCCCCACTTTGGGGGGGGGGGGGACCAATTTTTTGAAGGGAACAAAAATGGTCTTGTTAGAATACAAAAACATTTTTTTTTTTTATAATATAGGGGGGGGGAACCTGTTAGTTAGTATAAGCTGCCATTTCAAAAGCTTAAAATTTTTTTGCCCCCAAAAAAAAATTCAAAAAAAAGCAATGGGGGGGGAACTTGAAAAAGGGGGCCCCAACTTTGGGGGGGGACAAATTTGTGAAGAACAAACAAAATGTCTGTTAAGGAAAAAAAAACCAAAAATCATTTTTTTTTTTTATTTTAAAAAATAGGGGAACCTGTTAGTTATTGCTGGGCATTTCAAAAGGCGGGGCATGGGACCCAAAAAAAAAAAAAAAAAAAATTATAAAAAAAAATTGAAAATGACTTTCTCAAGCCACTGTTTAAAAAAAATTGTGAGGGAAGAAAATTTGGGCCACTTAGGGAAAGGGCCCACATTTTTTTCTGTTTTCCAAAAGGACCATTGGAATTATTGACTGTTATCCTTTCACAGGCTTTTACCATGGGGGGGGGGGGGACCCCCAAAAAAAATAAAAAATTATAAAAATATTGACCTTCCCTTCAGGCACTATTTAAAAAATTTTGGTAGGGGAAGGGGGGAAATGGGCCCACTTTAAAAAAAAAAGGGGCACCCATTTTTTTTCTGTTTTCAAATGGGAACCCATGATTTATTAAAGCTGTTTTATCCCCTCACAGGCAAAAACATGGGAAAACCCTCAAAAAAAACCATTGGGGGACATGCGGAAAAAAAAAACTTCTTAAAGATAAAAAAGTGAAGTAAATTTGGAGGGGAATACGGTAGGGTTGTCATTAAAAAAAAAAAAACCTTGCTGTCTTTTTACCAGTCTCCCTCCCCCCACAAAAGCATAAAAAAAAAAAAAACCAGGGGGGCAAAAAAAATTTGGAAAAAAAAAAAAAAAAAACTGTTTTGGGAAAAAAAAGCCGGGAGAATAAAAATTGAAGATTTAAAGAAAAATGGATACATTTTTAAAAAAAAAAAAAAATTTTTTTCAAGAGTGGGGGGGAACCAATTTTCTGCCTTGAAAGGGAGGAAAATGTGAAGTATTAGGGGACCGGGGGGCAAAATAATCGGTTGGGGAACCCTTTGCAAATTTGGGGCAACAAACATTATCAGGAGGGATTTTCCATTGGCCTTGAAAATTTTTTCCATTCTTGGAATGATGGAAAAGGGTTTCAAAAAACGATCCACATTATCTGTGGGGAAGCGGGGGAAAATTGGAGGGTTTTTTTTGATTCTGTTAATTGGTACTCCTCCAAAAGCTTTGGGCTGGGAAAGGGGGGTCCGGCCTCAGAAAATTTATGGGAAACGGGTGGGCTTGTGGGCAGGAACCCAAAAAACCACCCTTTCTAATGGCGTGAAGAAGGCCAGGCTCGGGGGGGCCAAATTTCGTCCCATTTTTGGATACCCAGAAGGTCTTTATTGGATCCGGGGAAAAATCCAACATACAAAAAAAAAACATTCGGGCTGTTTGCAGTCGCCAAAGGAATAGGTCGTTTGCAACCCATGATCTTAAAGCTGATCTTTTCTGTTGTGTGTTGGATGTTGTGGCCCTTGGGCATTGCATGGCGGTTGGTGAGGTTGCTTTAAAAAAACCAAAGATTTTTATGGCCATGAAGGGTCCCAAACCCCAATTAGGGGGGGGCTTCTGCCACCTTGCATATGGCTGGCTTTTGGGCCCGCTACGGCCTACTTGGCACTCTACTGCTTGGGTTCACGGTTCGCTTGTGTTTGTTTCCACGTTTTTTGAAACCATTTTGGGGGAACGTGAAAATCAGGGGACGCAAAAAAAACCCAAGATGGTCTTCCCAGGTTTGATCAATCAGGGCAAGGGGTCTCCATTTTCCTGCTATTTTAACTCTCTATTTGGGGTGGGTTGAAGGGGGAAAAAGAGAAAAAAGTTTGCTGAGAATTTTGTTTTGGTTACGGGGATTCCAGGCAGGGTAAATTAAAATAAAAAAACTGGTTGTTTCCAATTTTTTGATGGGCCTTAATTTGCGAGGAAAGAAATTTTCATGTTGGAGGGAAAAAAATGGAAAAGGGGCAAATTCCAAGGCACCTCATGTGAAGAGATTGGAGGCCTGATTTTCCCCAAAAAGGCCTTCTAGGGTCGAGGGCACTAAAAGGGGCAAATAAAAACTGAATTCTTTCCTCAATCTTCCCTCCTTTCCGGCCTCCAAATTTCGCGGC
Organism: Phyllomedusa bahiana; assembly: GCA_025379985.1. Lineage (NCBI taxonomy): Eukaryota > Metazoa > Chordata > Amphibia > Anura > Hylidae > Phyllomedusa > Phyllomedusa bahiana. The sequence continues at coordinate 34,443 of JAODAL010037938.1, read as the reverse complement.
CAAAAAAACCTTTTTTTCCAAGGCAGGGAACGTTGGTAATACATCGGTGTCTAGGGGAAATTTAACCTCCTTCCCTCCTTCCTCCTCCCCTGCCCTTCCGCACAGCTTTCAAAAAAAAACCCCAAGCCCTGGACTTGCCTTGGAAGTATTTTTGATTTTGGCCAACCCTGAAGAACTTGATTGGCGGCCCCCACCCTTTTGGCCATTAGGCTCTGGGAACCCCGAAAAAAAAAAACCAACTGCCTAAATGAAAAAGGGGGGGGTTGGGGGGACCGATGGGGAAAAAATTGTGAAAAAAACTGGTCGGGGCCTTGTGGATTTTTGACGGAGGAGAAAAAAAGGCTCCGTGTCCGCATTCTTGTGTCCGTCTTTCTTCCTCCGTCGCTGGCGGGTGACCTTGTTTGTTTTCAGAAGTGTTCACAAAACGAATCGTTCCAAGGAAAAAAAAAAAAAATAAAAACTTAAGGATCACACAAAAAAATTATGGGCTTCATTGGCTGGGGGGAAAAACCCAAGGGGGGGGGGCACTTGTCCCCCCCCAAACTGGGACCATTTTGGGTTTAGGGCTTTTCTTTCAAAAAAAACTGGGGCAGGGGATGTGCAGGGAAGTCTTTCAACCTTGGGCCTCCCCATCTCTGGTGGGGGGGCTCAAAAAAAACACCCCCCCAGGTCCGCCCCACCCGCTTGCTTGTTTCCAGGGCCATTGTGGGTCAACTTCGTCTGGCGTAATGGGGGCCATTTGCGCTTCGGCTGCCCCCACCAAAAATCGGGTTTGTAGCCATTTTTGTTGGAGGGTTGGGGAAATTTCTCAGGCGTGTTGCACGTCAAACAAAACGGGGGAGGGCCGAGCTTGGACGCCTGCAAACGCCCAGCCAGGCGGGGGGGATTGAAGCAGTGGTGCGAAAAACGGGCCAGGGGAAGGAAAGTGCGGAAAAAAAACTTAGGGGGGGGGGGAAAAAACTTTTTGGGGAGCCTTTTCTCAGCAGGGCAGGTCCCAAGGGACCCCCCAGGTAAGCTCTTTAAGGAAAAATTTTCTTGGGACGAGAACAAAAGGGGTTTCATCTGGGTGTGGGGGGGACATTGTTTTTTGGGCCCAGGCAAAGGGAATGTGCTCCAGGGCCTTTAACCGGATCTTTAAGGGCCGGGGCCAAAAGGGCAGATTTCGGGGCCCGTTTATCGCACCAACCCACTTTGCCCTTGGCCCACCAAGGTTCTTCTTGGGCACCCAAAGCAGCGGGGGCTCGGTTTTCTCGTTTTTGCGGGGGAAAGGCCGGGTCCACAAAAGGCCTCCTGGACCTGGGTGTGTTGGACGGGTCTCAAGACAGATTAATTTTAAACCACCACGGGGGGCCTGGGGTTTTTTCTCTGGGGGGGCACGTTGGATGGCCCACCAAGAAAGGGGGGGGGACCATTGGGGGAAAAAGGGGAAAAACCCTTTGTGTCCCCCCATCCCTTGAGGGTTTTTGAAAGAAGCGTTTGGCGCCGAGCCTGGAGGAAGGCCCCACCGTTCACCCCCCAGGGGGGGGGACCATTACCCAAAACCCCCCAGCCTCACAGTGAAAGCTTGTTCCCACAGAAAGATATTTAAGCGGGCCTTCCTTGGGGCCGTTTGCTTTAATAGTCATGTTGTTATTTGGGGTTCGGTGGTTCAGATGGGGAACTTTTCGGCCCACAGGATGCAAAGACAAAAACGCGGCTTGGAAAAAATTTTAGGATGGGGGGGGGGGGGGGGACCCCACGTGGCTGGCTTCAGGAGGGAACGGGTTTTTTTCTGGGCAAAAGAAATGGCCTTGCTCGGGGCATTCTGGGCGTAATTGGGGGGCAGGGCAAAGGGCCCATTGGGGGGAACGGTGGCGGAAAAAAAATAAAACCCCATCTTGTGTTTTTTATCCACCAGGACGGAAAAGGCAAAAAATTTTACAAGGCCAAAAAAAAAGCCTGGGCCCAATTGGCCGGGGGAACAATTCAGGGGGGCTTTTTTGGGGCTTTGGGGATGGGTTTTTGGGGTTTTTAAAAGCTGTTTCTTTCTGCTTTTAACCAAAAACCTGGGAAAAAAGACCAGGAAGTGGGCTGGGCTGGCTAGGGGGGGGGGGAAAACTGGGCCGGCCTGTACGGGGGCGTTTGGGCAAAGGTTTACGTACAAAAAAAAACTGGGGGGGAAAGGGAGGGAAGGGGTAGGGATTGGGTTTCATTCTGGTGGTTTGCTGGGTGGTTTTTAAAACCTCGGGCGGGACGGTGGTGCTGAAGCGGAGGGGCTGATCCCTGGGGATCATGGGGGGACTCTGAGAGGGAACATTGGGCAAAAAGGCTTGAAGGGGAAAACACGGGGGGGCTTTGGGTGGTGGCGGGGCGGAGGGGGAGGCGGGAAGGGGGGGGACAGAAGGGTTGTGGGGGACAAGTTGGTTTTGGAGGCCCGGGCATCGGGTCTGGCCTTTTTTGGGCCCAAAGTGTTCTGCCTCCATTTTTCAAAAAACTTCATTGGCATTCGCTGGCATGGGGTTTGGGGGACTAAAGACCAATGTTGGTTTGGTGGTTTTAAAAAAAAACCCACCTCAGGCCCGTTTTTTTTGCCTTCTACTTATGCGTTTACGGGGAAAAGGCGGGGGGGCCATATGGGTGTGAACCATCGGCTGGGTGAATGGGTAATCAGAAGGCTTGGTCAAAGGAAGGGCCCCCAGGGCTTTGAGAGGGGTTTCCTGGGGGAACCTTTTTGACGGGGCGATAAGCAGAGGGAGCGGGGGTTTGCGTTTGACCATGGCTGGCGGGAAATTTTCCCATATCAAGCGGGGGAACCTTCTTGCGGTGACCCGGCCCCTCTCCTTTTTTGAGGGCGGGGGGAAATAAAAAAAACCGTTTTTTTTTACTGGGGGGGGGACAACTACCCCCAAATTGGGTCTTTCCTTCCTCGGTTTTCCACTTGATTGATCAGCGCCTTCGCAAAGCAAATTCTGCTGAAAAAGGGGACCACGTTTGGATTCCGCAAAATGTCGTCATTCATTTTCATCATCAAATCCACAGGTTTTGGACTTTTTCGGTTCGTTCCTGGGACCAATTCTGCATCAGGGAAAAGCTTGCGGGGCTACAAGGGGCAAAGAGGGACTGCCCCAAAAAGGGGGCGGTTTTGCTGGGGGGGGGACGGGCCCGGGATTTTTTGCCGATTGGAGGCGGGTCTATCCTTCTTCCCTCCTCTGGAATGTGCAAATTCAGTAAAAAAAAAAAAAAAAAAAAAACCTGGGGCGTTCAGAGGGCAGAGGGGGAATAAATCATCCTCTTTTTTGGCATCTGGAATCTTTTAAAACATTTGGCCTTTTCTGGGGGGGAACCCAATCCGGCATTTTGTCATCAAAAGAGGTCTTCAAGGGGGGTGAAAATGGATTTATTCCCACAGTGGGGGTTGGGGTACACGGAAGTGGGGGGGAAAAACATTTTGGGGCTGCTCATGGTTTGGGGAACGGGAAATTTGGCTTGGATGAAACGGAAACATTTTGTTGGGGCCGTGGGAACCTGGGAGGGGGACGGAGGAGGTTAAGGGACTGCTGGAATGCCAGGGGGGTTTGCATTTAAACACTGGAGAAAAAAAACAAAGGGAATTTGGCCGAAAAAAAATCCTTTTTTCGGTCCCACTGAGATTCAACAGGCCCTGACAAGCGGATTGGGGACAAGGCCTATGGACGGGGTTCCTTGGGCAAACTGATGAAATCCCGCTGGGGCATTGGCGTGTTGTCGGGCCCAAAGCACTGGGGAAAAGGGAACAAAAAGGCCAAACCCTTCCTTCTCGTTTTTTATACCTCTACCTCCCATGTTCCTTACCCCCCTCTTTTGCTCGCTTACCCACTGAATTTCAAAACTCCATGTTTTTCAGGGGAAAATATAACCAAAATCTTTTGGAAAAGAAAGGTATGGGAAAGAGTTTTTGGAAAGGTCTTTCTTAATTTAAAAAGGGGGACGGGCAAAAAAATCACAAAGCTTATTTTCTCAAAATCCCCTCAAAATCAAAAAACCAAAAAAATTTGCTGGATTTCAAATTTAAAAACTGCAAAAAAAAAAAAAGAATAGAAATCTAATCAAGGGGTCAAAGGGAAAGTTGGGCCTGCACCAAAGTAAAAAAAAAAAAAAAACAACGGGTAATCTGGAAAATGTTAATTCGGGATAAATAAAAAAAAAAAGGTTTTAATTTTTTTTTTTTTGGCCACCTATCAATTTTTTTCAAAAAACCTGTTTTTGGTAAAACTACCAACAATTTGCTGGATTTCAAAAAAAAATTTAAAATTAAAAAAACTGGGCAAGGTGGCTCTAATTTTCAAAACAAAAAATTAATGGGGGGGGACTGGGCAAAAAGTGCAAAAAAAAAAAAACACGGTATCCTGTAAATTTGTATTCGGGGGATTAATAAAAAAAAAAGGTATTTTTCGGCAAAACCTATTTCAATTCAACCTTTGTGGGACTTACCCCAAAAACTTTTTTGCTTTATTCAAAAAATTTAACTGCAAAAAAAAGGTTAAGAATTAATCAACCAAAAAAAAAAAAGGGCTGGGGCCTTGGCGGGGCCAAAAAAAAGTCTGAAAAAAATAAAAACCCCAAACGTATCTGAAAAAAAATGATAAATAACATATTCGGATAAAAATAAAAAAAGGTTTAATTTTTTGGAGGCTATCAAAAATTCACCTGTGGTTGGACTAAAAAAAAATTGCAGTTATTTCAACATTTAAAGTGGCAAGGGTTGGGCCCTCAATTGAACAAAAGGGCTTGTAGTGCCACCAAAACAAAGTCCTAAATAAAAAAAAAACACCGTTTCTTGTTAAAATGTAATTCGGATTAAATAAACAGGTTTAATTAAAAAATTTTTTTTGGGGCAATAACACCCTAATTCCACATTTTTCCCACCTGTTGGTATAAACTAACACCCACAATTGCTGGAATTTCAAATAAAAAAAAAAATTTTAAACTGCCCAAAAGGTGGGGCTATATAAACCAAAAAAAATCTGGGGGGGGACTGGGGCAAAGTGGGCAAAAGATAGCACGTTATCTTTGTAAATGTAGTTCGGATAAATAAAAAAACAGGGTATTTTTTGGGCACCTAATCAATTCACCTTTGTGGTTGGGAACTAAAAAATTGAGTATTTCACAATTTATGTTTGCATGGTGGCCTCCAATGAAAGGCAAAAAAAGGGCTGTAGTTTGGGTGCACCAAAGTTCAAAAAAAAAAAAAAAAAACACGTAATTTCTGTAATGTATTTCGATAATAAAAAAAGGTAAATTTTTTGGGGGGGGGCAACCTATCAATTCACCTGTTGGGTAAAAAAAAAAAATATAAAAAAAAAATACTACAACAAATTGCTGGGATTTCAAATTTAACTTTTGCAGGGGCCCAAAAGGTTGGCTCTATCCAAAAACCCAAAAAATCTGGGGGGGACTGGGGCAAAAGTGGCAAAAAAAAACTCGTAAATCTGGTAATTGTATTTGATAATAAAAAAGGTATTTTTTTTTGGGCAACCTATCCAAATTTCAAACCTGTGGTAATAACTTACAACATTTTTGCTGGGATTTTCAAAAAAAAATTTAAAACTGCAAAGGTTGGCTCTTATTTTCCAAAACAATAAATTTCTGGGTGGGGGGAACTGCGCCAATAAAAAAGTTGCAAAAAAAAAAAAAACACGTAAAAATCTGTAATGTATTGGATAAAAAATAAAAAAAGGTGGGTATTTTTTGCACCCTATTTCAATACAAACCTGTGGTGGACTAACAAAAATTGCTATTATTCAAAATTTAACTGAAAGTAAAAGATCTAATCAAAAAGGGGGCTTTGGCCTGCGCCCAAAAAGTGGAAAAAAATTTACAACGTATATGAAATGTATTGGATAAATAAAAAGGGTTTAATTTTTTTTGGTGCAAACCTAATCCAAATTCCCCACCCCCTGTGGAGGGACTAAAAAAAATTTTGCAGGTATTTTTCACATTTTAAAGTTTGCAAGGTTTGGCCTTTTCAATGGAAAAATCACAAAAAAGGCTGTAGTTTGCGCCAAAAGGTCAAAAAAAAAAAAAAACACGTATCTGAAAATTTTATTTTAGGATAATTAAAAACAAGGTATTTTTTTTGGGGCCCACCTATCATAAAAAAAAAAAAAACCTGTTGGGCTTGGGGGGACTTGGGCTGGATTTATCTTAAATTTTTAGGTACAAGGGTAGGATTTATATTCAAAAAAAACAAAAGGGTGGGAATGGGGTGGGGAAAATTGAATAAAATGAAAACACCTATCTGAAATTGTTTTATTTTTACTGGATTAATAAAAAAGTGGGGAAGTTTTGGCACCTTAAACCAAAGGAAGGGACTGCAAGTTTACAACTTGGGAAAAAGATGGTGTAATCCTATTTAAGGGTTTCAAAGGCTGCCCCCACTATCCAGTGGAAATATTTCAATTAGGAAAAACTTGTTAATATAATAAAGCTATTTGCAATGGTCAGCTTTTAACTAAGTCTTGGATTGGAACTTTATACAGTATTCTTTATTTAGAAAAGCTTGGTTTCTGTGTTCGCCCGCGGGGCCCCCCCTCCGTCCCTCCCCCCCCCCCCCCCGTGATTTATAGCGTGATGCCCCTTTTAAAAAAAATTCTTTTCCTAACTATATAAAATTTCCAATCCTAATCAAACTAATTTGAAAGGGATCACACTATAGTAGGTTTCTCTGTCAGAAATAGACTAATTTCCTGAGCTGTTTGGGCCACGGCAAACGAGGCCCCTTTCCCCTATGAGACCCTGAAGACACTGAGGCTAAAAAGGGGAAACGCTGTTCTTGTAAAACGGTCATTTTTTTTTTTCCCACCCAATGCAACATCACACCGAGTATGACATCGCCACACATTCCCCCTGCCTATTCTGAAATCTGATTTGCTGCCGCCAAAATTCGGAACGCCGAAAAAGGGGCGCGATTTAAAATAGTATGCACAGATTTTAACCTAAATTATCCATGATCTAAAAAAAATCTGTCACCATAAAAACTGTGCCGATTTCAACTTTGTCAATAATAATCGCTCAACACTACTGCTAAGGCAAGTGATTAGGTGCATGAGTATAGAGGCATGTTATTGGTACAGCCAATTTCTGGCCTTAGTAGTCTCTTGATGTGCACAGTTGTCTCTTGATGTGAGGCCAGTAACTGGTTGCAGAAACCACTTGAGAATATGGACATTTCATCCAAAGGAAAATCTGGTTTTGGTGGCCTCTTGCTGTACACTGTGAGGTCAGAGATTGGCTGCAGCGACCACATGAAAATATGGTCAATAAGAATTGTACTGTAGGGAAAATTAAAACTTGCTGTCAAGTTCCCCCACAAATGGCACCCGATTACATGTGGTCAAGAGGCGATCATTGAACAATCCTTCCATCAAAAAGGATTTTTCAAACCCAAATACCCCTGAAAAACCAAACTACATTGCCATCATAACTAAGTGCGGACCCAGATGGTGTGACTCCTGCCAGTCACTAAATAAATACACTTTCCATACTCATCCTTGGTGCGGTAAGGCTTCTAAAGGCTTCTAAAGCTTCTTCTCTACTTATCAGAGGCAATGCTAAGCAAGAGCAACTGGAGTCTCCTCTACTAACTAGAGAAAATAATGCAGTTTTAGAGATAGCCTACTCACCACAATGGGGATCCCACCACATAGAGAAGAGAGAGACACAAGCAGGAAGGTATATTTACTGAGGTGGACAAAGTGAAGATATTAAAAAAAAAAAAACAGGCAGGTGGCCCTACACTTATATTATTTATGGAATATCTTGTTATAGGAATATGTTTTAATATATTTGAAGTGTAAATACAAATATGTTCAGAATCTGGACTTAATTATACTCAATACTTTTCGTAGGACAACCCCTTTAAACTAACTGCTTTTGCATTACTAAATTAAATAAGCTTTTGTTAATTAATGAAGTGTGTGCTATGATTGACAGTAAGCAAAAGTTACCTACATGGAAGACGTCAGGTTGGTGTCTAAGTGATTTATGGTTAATAATGTTACTCAGTAGGCCAAGGCCTTTTCATAAAATGTATAAAGAGGCCTTCAACTCTGATGTGTCGATTAAAGCACTTCTGCTGTCTTATTTTGCAGAGTCCCCTGGACCTAGATGCATCTGTAATTTTTGTACTAACATTTGTAATGCCTCTGTCTTCTACATCTATCCTTTTATGCTGAAAATACTGGTAAAACACTAATTCACACCCGAACACATTTTTGTTTGGACTGTTACATTTCTCACTACAGAAGTGATCCTCTAAAACAGAGCTTGTTTGGCACTAAGCAGACTGAGGATATTATAAGAGTTTTAATAAAGTATTAGTGGTATGCAGAGTGTCAAAAATGTCCCCATTTTTCACCCTTAAAATGCATAAGGAGGTACGGACTTTCCAGGTTAGGATTCTCACTTATTCGTGGTGAGTACACTTTAGAAAATAACCTGTAGAAAAGTCAAGAATGTAGCCAGAGGTCATCAACAGAATAGCTGTTCAGAAGCAGTACGCCAATGGATGAGACAACAATGTAGTCAAAAGGCAGGCCAGGAGTCATTACTGGAAGAGGAACCAGAAGCCAAAAAGATAAGATAAGGGCATAATCCAGAAACAAGGCCAAGGTTTGAGTCAATAGCATGCTTACCAACCTTTTATATCAAAATTCTGCAATCTTTTGTTCCCACCCCTAATCCATCAGGAAGTACCCGATGGGGCTGGTGTTTGCATCTCGAAAAAAAATGGATGGTTGGCAAGAATAATCAAAAGAAAGCTGCAGAAGCAAGTCCATTATATAAGCTGCCAAGACATCATGTCATATTGTTTTGGCAGCCTGACACTGCTGTGAGGGAAGGGAAGATCTCTCCTTAAGGAGAGCACCGAACGAACGGCTTGTAGAGTTTTTGTTTTGCCTTTTCGCCCTCTACTTAGCATCTGCAAAATCACAAGGCATTATGGGGAAAGGGGCTGAGAAGCCCAGCGCCCTCTGTTGGTTGTAACAAATCCTCAATTTGCTTTTGACCCACCGAGTCTTGAGAAAGCAAAATGGATTTTTAGCCAAGCCAGTATCTCTCATCTACAGACAACGCTGTTTTTCGGGATTTTTGTCCCTCTTCAGTGCAGAGTAGAGAAGTACTGGCTGGCTGTGTAGGAGGCATCGGGTAGCTCAGGAAGGGAGACTCTCCTTAAGGAGAGCACCGAACGAACGGGTTGTAGATTTTTGTTTTGCCTTTTCGCCCTCTACTTTTGCATCTGCAAAATCACAAGGCATTATGGGAAAGGGGCTGAGAAGCCCACAGCGCCCTCTGTTGGTTGTAACAAATCCTCAATTTGCTTTTGACCCACCGAGTCTTGAGTAAGCAAAAAGGATTTTTTAGCCAAGCCAGTATCTCTCATCTACAGACAACGCTGTTTAGGGATATTTGTCCCTCTTCAGTGCAGGGGGTTTAGAAAGATACCCTTAGGCGGGTGGGGGTGTGTGGGGCATCGGGGGACTCAGGAAGGGAAGACTCTCCTTAAGGAGAGCACCGAATGAAGGCTTGTAAGTTTTTGTTTTGCCTTTTCGCCCTCTACTTAGCATCTGCATATCACAAGGCATTATGGGAAAGGGGCTGAGAACCCCACAGCGCCCTCTGTTGGTTGTAACAAATCCTCAATTTGCTTTTGACCCACCGAGTCTTGAGAAAGCAAAAAGGATTTTTTAGCCAAGCCAGTTTCTCTCATCTACTGCTCTGAGGACAGAGAAGGAAAACTACGACCCCATCCAGCAGCAGAAAACACAGGCCAGGACAAGAGAAGAAGAGGGTGTCCAGCCACATTGCCATTATAAACTCAAGGGCAAGTCACAGTATTACTATACTGTAATTGCCAGTCACATTACTTACATAAATGACAGCTGCTTTGCTTCATAAAACTGCCATGAATGAGTAGTTTTCTTAATCTCTCTTGAAGCATTTTATCACTGAAGGGTTAAGGTATGCTGTAGAAGATCAGCTCAGTACATAAGAGCATTTTGCACCTATTTTGTACTAAGTATTCTTGTGTCAACAGCAAGTTAAGAAATGCAGGAAATATATCAAAATCTGTGTTTATCAGATTTTCATCTGTTTTTGCTTACAGAGGAGCTCTCTGGGTAATAAATCTTCTTGGCTAAAAGTCTGATTCAAGTACGGCAAACTGGAATAACAAGCTTAGGTCGGAGGCAGTGCGCTCATAAAATAAGATGTTAAAGTCAGAAATCTAGCAGTAATCAGAAATAAGTAGGTGGCAGTGGTAACACACAGCCAAAATAATATATGAGCGAGACTTTCTTCTATCAGCACTGAGTTTATCCGCCATACTAACATTATATATAGGTGTTTCAATGTATGAGTAAACTATAAACATTTGATTCAATGCTTAGCTCTTAAAGATGTTAATACTCACAGTACTGACTGATGTCATCATTTTAGCTAGGATTAAGCATATATAAATGTTATAAGTGAGAATCAAACACATATGTCAAAATTGTAGAAAACGCATACTATTTCTGGGCCCTATGGGATCACATTTTCAATAGCAGATAAGGCCCTGTGCAGTCGGAAATATATTTACTGCCAAAGACAGACACAATTCCACCCTCGGCTGTTAATAGATGGCTCTTGCATAAAGCTTTAATATGATTATAGACAAAACTGCCATAAGTAACTCAAGGGCCCCATATAGCCAAAGCATCTGAGCCCTGCCCATGACCAGTTCCTATCTTGTGTGCCTCTTATTCTTTTTAATTTGATCAGGGCCCATGACAGAAGCACAGCCAGTCAATGCCCTGATGGTGTCCATGAACAGAGGTACCAACCAGGACAAGATGACTATCCCAGTTATGTCTCTGTCCAGGAATAGCAAAGCTGCAGGCCACTGTAATCTGTACAGCCCTTATGGTACCACAGACCTGGGTTTGGAGAAATTGTCTAAATGTAGAATCCAACAATTATTTAATGCTTAAAGGGGTTGTCTCACTACGAAGATTATAGTTGAAAATGTGGGGACCAAAAGTCTAAGGATGTACGTCCTTGGTTACTATTGGCAAAGTGCTACGGTTTTAGAGAACGGGGTGGTTTACATGTGCTTAGCAACAGTGTTTGTTTACTGGTCAGGGAAGCATTCTGTCCTGCCCAGGTCGTGCACATGCAAAGGAAAGGCAGTGAAGAGGAGGGGCAGGGATGTTTTGTATTGGCAGGGACGGAGGAGAAGCAGTGAGAAGACTTGCAGGGGGGTTGTTGTATTGGCAGCGACATGCAGGGACAAGAGGCAGTGAAGAGCGGGGGGGGTGTATTGGCAGCCAAAGGGATGTGTGTATTGGCAGCCACAGGGATGGAGGAGAGGCAGTGAAGAGGATACAATACACACAACCCCGTGCATGTCCTCTTTACTGCTTCTCCTCTTTGCCTGCCCAAAACACACATCCCTGCCCCCCTTTTCTTTCACTGCCTTTCCTTTACCTGGGCACGACCTGGGAAGTACATAATGCATCCCTGACCAGAAAACAAAAACCGTTGCTAAGCACATGTAAACCAGCCCTGTCTCTAAAACCGAAGTACTTTGCCAATAGTAACCAAGGACGTACATCCTTACATTTTTGGTCCCCACATTTTCAACTATGATCTTCGTAGTGAGACAACCCCTTTAAGCCCTTTGGTCTTGTTATTATTTCACTAACACAGAACATACATCATACTATTACAAGATAAGAAGGGATATGTACAGTATGTGTAGAGTTAAATATAAGCAACACCATTAATAGTGTTGCTCGAATACTGGTTTGACTGTACTTGGGAAACAATTTGGGTTCAGGATTTTTTCTCTAACCCTATTCCTATCTCTAACCCTACCCTAATGCCAACTGTAACCATAACCCTATCCCTAAATTCAGCTTAGAGTTAAGGTGTTAAAAAAGGATAATTAAAATTTCTTTTTCGCTCCATTCCTGCACTGCTTAAACTTTCCAACTCCACTTCTGTGTTTTATTACCCCTATGTCATGGAAAGTAGGAGTGAAGTTGGAGGTGACACATATCATGGAAAGTGGGAATAGAGTTGGACGTGACGTCAGACACCATGTATTATAATAGAAAACAACTGCACTAGAAACGAAATATGGTGCCCTCCTCTAAACCTCAGTCCAAAGATTCTTACGGTACAAATAGATATCCAAGCAGCACTTCCAAAAAGTTTTATTTTACTCAAATGTGCAAGGATCTCCCTATATCAAGACATTTTTTGGAAAAGGAGCATACAATTACAGATCTAAAGTTCTGGATAATTGATCATGCACCGAAATTGATAAGGGGTGGTGATCTCAACACTCTCCTCAATTATAAGGAATTGGAGTGGATATTCAGATCAAATACATTGTGTGCACGTGGTTTAAATTTGGAATTTAAAGTGTTACCTAGCATGAGTTGATACCTGCAAACCTATTTTTCATCCTCTTTCACTATATGGAAATACCTATAGTGTTTATATCTATTTTGTGTTAATTATTTTTCAGAACATGAAGAATTTTATCATTGTTTTAATTGTAAACCATGGTAAACCACCGCCGCTCATCAGTCAGAAGGATATATTTTAAGAAGTTGTTCTGCAAAAATTGACTTGCTTCAAGAGTACTAATACTATGTACTCTGAGACTCTCTCATACCGCTGTTTTATATATATAGAACATGAACATCATTATTAAAATTTTATTGGACATGTGCAGTAGTGCGAAGAGAACACCGTGGATGATACTGTATGTAGGTGGCTTTACTAAATTTATTACACTTATTGTATGCTTTTTGCACACTCTATGTTGTTATATAAACACAATTCACATTATATACATACATTGTAAATAATAGCATGATCTATTGAATTAAACACTGTTTTCTGCATGCTATTTTTTGAAGAATGCAAAAGTTTCACTAATTATGTAATTAATCTGATAATTGTTTTGATTGACTTGGATGTATTTAAATCACATTGTGAAACTATGAGTTTACTTAAGAAAGGCTCGTGATCAAGCTGAAATTTTGCACATTTGGATAAAATAAAACAGCTTCTTTGTAAGTGCCAGGGTCTATTTTTGCCAGACACCATCTGATATCACTTCCAGTTCCAAAAACATACAGGTAACCTTAGAAAAATGGAAGTTACACTGGGTGTCCCACTGGAGGATGGAAGGTCTAAAGTGATATAGGATGTAGAGCTACACTGAGAGGTAAATTAACTTGTTAAAAACAATAATAACCAGGACCCTAGTCCTAAGCCCAATATATGGTCCATTTTTGGGGCAATTTTTGACAAAAATTGATTTAACCCAACCGAAAGCAAATTATTTAGATTCCAGTTAAATATGACATTGAACCTAGTATGCAGCTCAACACTAACCAAGAACAATTTTAAAGAATTAGAAATGCTGGAAATGAAATAAATGGAAATATATTTGTATGGTCTCATGAGCATTACTATACTTTAGCTTAATCCAGTCTGTAGTGTGGCACCCAAAGAGGTGAACCAAGCCATAATGTATATTGCAATATGGTGCTATAAGGGGGAATCATAGTGAAGTACAAATAATCTGTAGTACGGACCCTCCATACAGGCTCAACACACACAGCTCTGCACACATGAGGTCCTTAGTCTGTAACTATGATCTTCACGGAAATCATGATTTTTAAGTCAGGTTTGTGCTGTTTACTATTTCATGTGTAATCTTTATAGAAACAATTTGGCAAAAGAAAATGTCCAAATCATTCGCAATCATTTCCTGAGTTCATAAAACATCTCTTACAGTATAACATAATATTATTAAAAATACCCTCATTACTCCTCTTCTACCATTTATGTATTTGCTTAGTGTAATATATAGATACAGAACCAAATGTGTCAGGCAGGGGAATAAAAGCACAAGCTTGACACTTTAAATTAGTTCCAGTATGGTGCAAACATAAATAAATTCCATGTTTTGGGTTGCTGTCTGTATGGGAATTCTTCTGTTTGTTCCTCATATATCACAGCTAAAAACAAGGATGCCAATGACAAAAGCTGGTGCTGGTGGGTTCTTGGCTTTTATTACGTGATGTTAAATATGAATCACTAGCACCTAGTGCATCTAATAGAGAGTGACTTGGAAAATCACAAGGGGGCTATTTAAACTTATTCATTAAATTTATAAATTGTAATTGTAAAAACAGCAATTTGTTAATTAACAGTACCAGTTTGGTGGAAACCAGTAAGCTGACATCTGTTTATTAATCAGGTGTGCAACCTCATGGCCAGAACCATATCTTATTGCTTTTCATCCTGATAGTTGATATTATGATCCATCTTCTAATGTACACTGCTCTAAAAAAAAAAAAAAGGTAAGACTTAAACAACACAATGTAACTCCAAGTCAATCACACTATGTGAACTCAACCCGTCCAGTTATGAATCAACACTGATTGGGAATACATTTCTCCTGCTGTTGTGCAAATGGAACAGGTGACAGGTAGAAATGATAGGCAATTAGCAAGACAACCCCTGTAAAGGAGTGGTTCTGTAGGTAGTGACCACAGACCTTTTCTCTGTTCCCATTCTTTTTGGCTGTTGTTTTGGTCACTTTTGCATTTTGTCATAGCTCTCACCCCTAGAGATAGCATGAGGTGGTGTCTACAACCCACAGAAGTTGTTCAGGTAGTGAAGCTCATCCATAATGGCATATCAATGTGAGCTGTGGCAAGAAGGTTAGCTATGTCTGTCAGCACACTGTCCAGAGCATGGAGCATGGATACCAGGAGACAGACCAGTATACCAGGAGACATGGAGAAGGCTGTAGGAAGGCAACAACCCAGCAGCAGGACCTCTATCTCGTACTTTGTGCAAGGAGAAACAGTGCCAGAACCCTGCAAAATGATCTCCAGCAGGCTACTAATATCCATGTGTCTGCTCAAACTGTCAGAAACAGACTCCATGAGGGTGGTATGAGGGCCCGATATCCACAAGTCAGTGTTGAGCTTACAGCCCGGCACCATACAGGACTATTGGCATTTGCCAGAGAATACAAAGATTGGCAGATTCAATATTGGCCCCCTGTGCACGTCACAAATGAGAGCAGGTTGACACTGAGCACATAAAACAGTAGAGTCTGGAGATGCCATGGAGAATGTTCTGCATCTGCTGCCTGAAATATCCTCCAGTATGACCGGTTTGGCAGTGGGTCAGTAATGGTGTGGGGAGACATTTCTTTGGAGGGCCGCACAGCTCTTCATGTGTTAGCCAGAGATACACCGACTGCCATTAGGCATGAGATCCTCTGACCATTGTCAGATTGAAATGCAGGTGCAGTGGTCCCTGGGTTCATTCTGATGCATGACAATGCTAGGCCTCATATGGCTGAAGTGTCAGCAATTCCTGCATGATGAAGGCATTGATGCTATGGACTGACCTGTCTGTTCTCCAGACCTGAATCCAATCGAGCACAGCTGGGACATCATGTCTTGTTCCATGTTATGGTAACTGGAAGAGAAGTCGGACACCACTTTTGATTACTTCCACATAGGTCCGAGGTTATAGTCGCCTACGAAATGTTAGACAGAAGTTAGACCATAATGGTAGTGTCATGCCACTGGACCAATAAGTTAACGTCCTATGATCCCTTAAATAACCCCTAATTAGGTTTAGATTTACATTTACCGCTTTGGTTATGGATAAGGTTAGACAAAAAAATTGGGTTTGGGATATACTGAAACCAAATCTCTTCACAAGATCGGTTGAACCGAACAGGCCTTAGCCACAAGGCCTGAAAATGCCTTAATAACTAGTTAAAATTTCTCAGTTTGTGCCTCCCGATGTTTTAAGTCATCACTTCTTTCTTTTTCAGTGATGCAGTTGTTCAGCTACTTGAGGTTGTATTTTTTTTTTTTTTTTGGGGGGGGGGCGGGTTTGGTTATATATGTAAGTTACTGTGTATTTTTTTTTTTTTTTTGTGTTGTGAACATAAAAAAGGTTTTTTATGCATTTTTTTAAATTATTTTTTACATTATTCACATTTCACAGTTAATCATGTGAATAACTAATATGTGTGCATGTAACCATTTTTTTATTAAATATGTATTTTTATTATAGTTTTTTTCCACACTTCTGTATGTTTTTTAAAAAAAATCCCATTAAGGGATAAATATTTTTACACTTTTTATAACACTAAAGAATGTATTTGCTTACTCCTGTAATTCTGTGTCGGTGTTACACAGGCAGCTGTTGGGGCAACACACAGTGTGCACTGACAGCAAGCGTACTATACAGATAGCCCTGGGGCTACTCTTGGACTCCATGGCTGACTGCATAGATTTTCCACTAGTTCTAATATTGGAGTGCTCCTGATTAAAAATAGAGCAAACGGGGCTAGTCTTCTAGTGCAGTCCCGTTCATACATGTCGCCCACCGTCAAAAGAAAGTGGGCAGTCATTAAGGGGTTAAATATGCTAATTTCTAATGAGAGACTACACTTTAAAGGCTATACTGAACCTATGAATACATCCAATAAAAAGATAAACGTCAGATTTAATTGGTTTTGTTCCCTTTTTAACTTCACAAAGTTCTGGTGGTTATATAAGAGGTTAATCGCACCATGCATCACCCATCAGCAGGATTCCTCCATATCCTCTTAGACTATGCAACAAGTAAACCATGGGTGGATAAATATAAAAGCGTAACATTTATTGCACTATTGAGTGACAATTAAAATTGCTCAACCAGAGCAGATACTTGCGTTACCACAACGATTATGCATATGGGCGAAAATGTCCTGGAAAGTCCAGTAGTAGCGTTCATGTGCCACGTTCAGGCATAGCGTCTCCTTCCTGGAGCTGGCTGGTGGACAGGCGGGACCAGAGATTGAGCGTACGACGTTTCGGGGAACTCCTCCCCCTTTGTCAAGCACGTAGCACATCCGTTCACACTAACTTTATATACACTGTGTCAAGGCAACACAAGTAACAAAAACATTAAAAACAATTACAGAAACACTTTGAAGCTGAGGTTCTCGTTCATACCTAGGGGCGTAAGAGTATTCATCCTATGTATCCATCTAGCCTCTGCTTGTAATAGGCTACGTTCTAATGTTAACCCCTCACTTCCTTTCACCTCCTGTAGGATACACCAGCGCAACTCTGTGACATTATGATTATATTGGAGAAAATGTGTAGCTACACTGCTTTCCCCAATATCTTTCTCTGTCACCTGCATTTTCAGTCGAGAAGTTGCGCTTGGCTAATCTGATATTAGATCTGTGTTCGTTAAGTCTGATTTTAACACTTCGTGCCGTCTGTCCCACGTATCCTTGCCCACACGGGCATTTTAGAAAATATATTACCGCCTTCGTATCGCATGTATATGCACCCTTGAAATATATTTTGTCACCATGTGTCGGATGAAGGACATACGGTCCTTTTATAATAGAATTGCAATTTTGACAGTTATGACACGGGTGAGTACCCTTAGATTGAGGGTTAAGAAAGGTCTGTCTCTGTCCTGTAGTACGACGCAATTTACTTGAGACTATTTGATTACCCACTGTACGTCCCTTTCTATATACAAACAGTGGCTTCTCTTTAAACAATTTCCCATATCTTGTGTCATTGGCCAACATATGCCAATGCTTCTCAATTGTTTTTTTAATCATCTTACTATGGGTGTCGTATACACTAGTAAACAAAAACCTATCCACCCTATCCCTCTTTTTTGACTCATACAGTAGGGTATTACGTGTTTTTTTCCCACATCTTCAGCTATTTTTTCCATATCTTCCCTCCGATATCCTCTATTGACAAATTTGTCAATAAGGATATTACTTTGTTCAACGTATGCTTGTTCAGTAGAACAAATGCGTCTTGCCCTTGTAAACTGTCCTACCGGGATCCCATGGAAAATCTGGGGGGCATGAAAACTTTTCCTATGTAACAGGTTGTTTTTATCTATAGGCTTGGAAAACAGACTAGTAGCCAAGCCTGATGGGGTTTTTTTTAACTTCCACATCCAGGTAGTGGAGGACGCGGTCGTCCGTAACAGCAGAAAATTGGATAAGGGGCTGGATACCGTTGAGGTAATCAACAAATATCTTGAATTCTATTTCAGTCCCTCTCCACAGGACGAACACGTCATCCACATACCTGTACCATGCGACTACCTGTCTATACCCGTCCGACTTGGTGACATATTCACGCTCAAAAAACGCCATGTATAGGTTGGCGTAACTAGGCGCTGCAGGGGACCCCATAGAGGTGCCCTGCAGCTGGAGATAGACATCATCCCCAAATTTGAAATAATTTTTGGTAAGAACGAATTCAAGCAGTGTCATAAGAAAATTAATTTGGGCATTGGATAGCGTGTGGTCTTCATTAAGTGCTTCTCTTGAAGCTTGTATCCCATCATCAAATGGGATGTTGGTGAAAAGGGATTTGATATCCAGGGTACATAAGAGGCAGTTATTTATATCTACAGTAGTTTCAGTGATGTTTTCCATAGCACGGGGAAACTGACCAGTGTCCCTTAGGGAATGTATATCTCGTTTCACGATCTTTTGTAGATATGAATCTACATAGATAGCCAGGGGCTCAAGAATGGACCTAATCCCAGAAACGATGGGCCGTCCTGGGGGGTCCGTAATGGACTTGTGGACTTTGGGGACCAAGTAGAGGGTAGGTGTTCGGGGATGTGTACAAGTGGGCATGTTTTTTACCTTGATAGTAATAAGGCCCTGTTGGACTGCTTCATGCAATATATCCTCAATTTCTTTTGCAAACTGTTTAGTAGGATCACTTAGTAATTTTTTGTATACAGAAGAATCAGAAAGTTGAGATTCCGCTTCTTGTAGATATTGGGATTTATTTTGGACAACGATCCCTCCCCCTTTATCCGCTTTTTTCACTATTATAGAGGGATCCTCTCTAAGCTGCATAAGAGCTTCTTTCTCTTTTTTTTGTTATATTATATTCCTTAGGTTTTCTACATTTATCCCACATTTGCGTGACCTCAGTTATTACTGACTGTTCAAATACTTCTAAGAAAGGGGACTGTATGTCCGGATCAAACTGGCTTTTTTTTACACATTTTCATAGGCATATCTTCCTTTCTATAACTCGTACCTGACCCTTGAAAAAACATTTTCACCCGCATACCTCTACATAACCTATAAAAATCAATTTTGAAATCAAAAAGTGTTGGGAGTAGCTGTTGGGACAAAATTCAGCCTTTGTCCATGACGGACATCTGTGCGTCACTAAGATTTTTGTCTGAGATGTTAATGACAAGTCCATTGTCATCTGCTTATATTTCTTTTTCCCTTTTGCGATCCGTTTTCCTATGGGATTTGGTCCAGAACTGCCTCCAGATTCGGTGTCTGTATTGGATACCTGTGCTCCTAAAAAATCTTTTGATCTAGAGTCTTTCCGTGTTACAGATCATAATTGCATTTGCCTATTTGTTTCTACTTCTTCAGAATCCGTGATAGTGTCTTCAATATTAGATCTTTTATTTTTTCCAGTTTTTTCTTTCTTGAAATATCTTGACTTAGATCGCTCCTCTGCCCAGGTGTAGACACGATTATATAGATATTCCTTAGTGTCCCTTTCAAATTTTTTAAATTTGTTCTGAAGTAATTGGACCTTTAGATTATCAACAATATTATTCTGTTCTTGCTGGATTTGATTATATTGTTCCAGCGTTATTGACTTTTTTAGTTCTTCATTCATAGCCGTAATCTCGTTTTTCATTTTGCCGATGTTATTCTGCAAATGTTGTATAGTAAGATACATTAAATCAAGAGTAATTATTGCTAATAGCGTACCATCTTTCTCTATATGTTTGATCATCCTGCATGAGTATTGGCTGTAGGGGGCTGCGCAGGCCCCTCGGGATACGCTCCTGTTTCACATACTCAGTAAGAGTGGATGCATGGGATATCAGACTCGCTTCTTTTTTCCGCAGCTGTTCTAATTTTCTAGGGAGGTTAGTAGGAAGTTCACTGGTATGAGCCCAACCCAATCCAGCTGCCTCAGCTTGCTTCAATATATTAGCTTTTTGGTTCTGTGTAAACGTAAATGTCTCTGCCCGCCTGTCCGTAATACTAGCCACTTCATCAAATGACATTTTGTCTTTATAGCATGAAAACAATCACCATAGGAAAAGTATGCAACTTCACAAAGTTCTGGTGGTTATATAAGAGGTTAATCGCACCATGCATCACCCATCAGCAGGATTCCTCCATATCCTCTTAGACTATACAACACGTAAACCATGGGTGGATAAATATAAAAGCGTAACATTTATTGCACTATTGAGTGACAATTAAAAATGCTCAACCAGAGCAGATACTTGCATTACCACAATGATTATGCATATGGGCGAAAATGTCCTGGAAAGTCCAGTAGTAGCGTTCATGTGCCGCGTTCAGGCATAGCGTCTCCTTCCCGGAGCTGGCTGGTGGACAGGCGGGACCAGAGATTGAGCGTACGACGTTTCGGGGAACTCCTCCCCCTTTGTCAAGCACGTAGCACATCCGTTCACACTAACTTTATATACACTGTGTCAAGGCAACACAAGTAACAAAAACATAAAAACAATTACAGAAACACTTTGAAGCTGAGGTTCTCGTTCATACCTAGGGGCGTAAGAGTATTCATCCTATGTATCCATCTAGCCTCTGCTTGTAATAGGCTACGTTCTAATGTTAACCCCTCACTTCCTTTCACCTCCTGTAGGATACACCAGCGCAACTCTGTGACATTATGATTATATTGGAGAAAATGTCTAGCTACAATGCTTTCCCCATATCTTTCTCTGTCACCTGCATTTTCAGTCGAGAAGTTGCGCTTGGCTAATCTGATATTAGATCAGTGTTCGTTAAGTCTGATTTTAACACTTCGTGCCGTCTGTCCCACGTATCCTTGCCCACACGGGCATTTTAGCAAACATATTACCGCCTTCGTATCGCATGTATATGCACCCTTGAAATATATTTTGTCACCATGTGTCGGATGAAGGACATACGGTCCTTTTATAATAGAATTGCAATTTTGACAGTTATGACACGGGTGAGTACCCTTAGATTGAGGGTTAAGAAAGGTCTGTCTCTGTCCTGTAGTACGACGCAATTTACTTGAGACTATTTGATTACCCACTGTACGTCCCTTTCTATATACAAACAGTGGCTTCTCTTTAAACAATTTCCCATATCTTGTGTCATTGGCCAACATATGCCAATGCTTCTCAATTGTTTTTTTAATCATCTTACTATGGGTGTCGTATACACTAGTAAACAAAAACCTATCCACCCTATCCCTCTTTTTTGACTCATAAAGTAGGGTATTACGTGTTTTTTTCCCCACATCTTCAGCTATTTTTTCCATATCTTCCCTCCGATATCCTCTATTGACAAATTTGCCATAAGGGTGCGGATTGTTGATTTCTCATGCAAACAGTGATGTTATCTCACATTATTTGTTCATTATTTGGAGTTTTCGTACAGATGTCACGTTGGGGTTTTCCAGAGTAAAGCTTTTCGTTACACTACCCTGTCTTTCAAGCAAGGTGTAAGCAGTGTGACGACAGATTGTCACGACACTGGGTGTTACATGGAAATACATTTTCATCCAAGCACTGAATTTTAATTCTTTCAACTCAAATAACATCTTGAACAAGAGATCATTGGAATAATGAGTGCCCATATTTTAATAACCAAACAAGAAGTTTTCAGTGGAAAAACAGAGATGACACTAATTAGGCATTGGGGGGAAATCTGATTTACAATATAACAGAGTTTTTTCTTTTATTGTTTTTTTTTTTTTCAAAATATGTTTGCATAATTAAAAAAGCTGGAAAGGCCTGTATAAATTCTTCAAGTCTTAGCTGTCTTGCAAATGTCAAGTTTACTTGTATTTTTAATTTTTTTTATAATTAAATGTGTCTGTTCAGCCTATTAATTAGTAAGAACATTCATTTAAAATATTTGTATTTAAATGGACAAATTAAAATAATCTTATATGGCACCAACATATTCCACAGTACCTTAAAATTCAAAGGGTATAGGGATAGACAAATTTAGATATTACAAAGTTAAAAACCTATTAAAAAATCAAAGAAAATGGTGTGACATCCCTTTTACAATCTGTATGGGAATAAGGGTAAAACAAAAGGTAAAAGCACATAGGGGGACATGTATGGAAACTGCCTTGGTCTAAGACTTTCTTTGTTGCCCATAGCAACCAATCAGAGTTCCCCTCTCATTTCATATAGTGCTCTGAAAAAATGAAAGGGTCGGTCTGATTGGTTGCTATCGGCAACAAAGAAAGTCTTAGACCTAGACTATTTCATACTATTTTATAATGGTCCAGCCATCAAAAATATTGGGAGGTACACATAAAAGTGGATGAACCTGTCACCCAAACAGTATCTGTTTGTACAGTTGAGAGCGTGGAGTGTTAGGAAGTTAGGTGACTAACGGAAGGGGTGCTAAGAGGAATTGAGACTCACTTGGGATGTGGTAGGCATGTTTAAGAAGATATATGGTTAAAAGTATAAATGTTGGGAACTTGGGGTATCACATTTCAGAGAACTGGTGCAGCATCTGAGTAGTCCTGCAGACAAGAGTGCAAGTGTTAGATGATGGAGGAAGTTAATCTTAGATCATCAGCATAGAACAGAATGGAGACTAGTGCAGAAGTGTAACCTACTCTCTGTTCTGAATAGAAATCTTTGGGGGCTCGTTCCTGAGATTTGCTTGCAATGTGTAAGATAGGAACACATCCTTAAATAACGGGCATCTCCCTATAGGTAAACATGGGAGAGACCTGTGAGTTAAGCTAAACTGAGCAGGGATAAGCTAAACATTGGACTCATCTCTTCTGGCCATGGTGGCTTTTCCATGTACCCAGCTCAGTTTAGTGACTGCAGCATTTCATGGAAAAAAAAATGTTACTAAGAACAGAAAACCTGCACCTATTTCATGACCCAGATGAGAGGTTCCATTTAAGAAGGTGCAGCACTATGCAGAGCTTTGTAAGCAAGAGACACATTTGAATTGTATTCCATAGTGAATGGGCAACCAGAAGATGAAGATCATGACAGAATACAATATAGTTCAGGGTCCAATTGCCCCACCAGAGAATCACCACAAAAGAATCCAGTATTGGACCCCTAAAGGTCCAGCACAAAACAAGCTAGATTGTTGCCACTAGGCAAAGTATGTTATTATTGACTATTGCAGTGTAATAATAATGATAATAATACAAAATAACAAAATGAATATGGGACTTGCATATTATCTGCATGTTTTTAAAGATATAGCAACTTTATCATAGTTTTTCTGCATACAACTCTTAGGCTAGGTTCACACGGCTTAAAATGGGACATATTTCATTCCGTATTTACGCGCCGTACTGCGCGAATTACGGCTGGAATACGTCCCAGTCATTACGGTAATCCACAGTTCTCATAGTGAACTATGGATTATGTCTCCACTCCCTGCTCGGCGAATACGCCGAGGGGGGAGATAAGTGACATGTCATTTTCTAGCGGCGTATACGTGCCGCTAGTAATGATAGTCTATGGGCCGGTGAGGTGCCGACCCCCTGCTCCCGCCCCCGCTGCTGCCCCCGGCCACCTGGCGTAATTGCGGTGTGAACATATCCGTATGCACACCCAAGTGTCTTCCGGGTTACAAACAAAACTTGTGCAGTCTTTATATTGGTTAGTATGGTAAAGGAAAGATAAAAGACAGACTGCAGGGATTGTCTGTGGTTTTTAACTATGGGTTATACACAGGTTTGCATAACAAAGCTTGGTTAAACTCTTGGATGTTCTCATCTATGACTATTTGTAAAGCTGCTTCATTTTTTTTATTTTAGATATATTGGATCAAAAGAATAAATTGGTTGTTTAACCATGACCCTGTACTTGGTTTTAAGAATTTTGTTTAATTTTCCATGTCGCCTGTGATTATAAAATATCAAATCTCATTAACTTCATGAACAAATGTGGACACAACTCAAGGAAAATCCCACATTACTTCACTTGAGGAAAAATATATTCAAGCAGCGCATAATAATACATCTAAATACTTAGAGAAACTAAGTCAGGTCAAATTATCCCGGATCAGAAGAAGAGTTTGATGTTCAAAGTGTTTGCAAGACATTTTCCCCAGACACTGAAAACCAGTAGGGTCTCTAAGTGTCTAATAAAGACAATCTGATCTGTAAAATATGACATAAACTGCTAGGATTTGAAAGCTGATATTCCCTGTGCATCTTGGCATGTTTTCCTTTATTTATGACATAATTGTGATTAGTGCCAAGCTCTTTTTTTTTTTTACTTTGGATTATCTACATTTTCATGTTCCTGCTCTCTGATCTTTGCTGATGGAATGTAATAGATTGCAGCCTCACAGAAGGGATCTCACACTGCATTGTCATTTATACTAAATAAATAGGCTGCAGAGGCTGTTTAGCACTAGATGAAGAGTCAAAGGTTGTGTAAGATTGTTTTAAAACGGGTTCTTTCTTTGTAGAAAATATGGATAAAGGCTCTATTCACACTAGCATCTTGACTTCTGTCTATAAATGTTGAATCTGAATGATAACTGATCTGATTTTCAACGGGGTTCATCAAGATTCTTTCAAAATGATTTTGATGATGAGATAATCAATGCATGCTCTGCTATTCCTGCCAATAAAAGTGACAAAATCCTAAATTCAATCCATAATAGAGGCACATAGCACCAGTATGAGCAGAGCCTTACTTTGTAATGCAAAAGCCTGCTCTCACATAACACAACAGGACTATAAGATCCCAGGTACATACACATGCTCTACATCCAATGTTGTGTGCAGTTTTACAGAGCCAAAGCCCACTTTGAAGTCAGACTTCCTGGTCAGACTATAGCAGTGATCGACATATCAGCTTTGCTGTTGCTAGCTGAGCCTGTTTCAGTCATATGATTGCAGATGTAGTAGATAAGGCTACAGAGCTCTAAAGAATGAAAGCTTTAGTTTAGTTAGGTAAACAAACTCCATTGCTAGAGAAAAGACTCTGCAGGAAGAGACTCACCATGGTCAAACTGACTGATTGAGGTCCTACTGGCAAACAATCAAGGACAAAGAGACACATTAACCTGTGGATAAACATTTCTGTAGCCCAGGGCACAATGAAGATGGTAACGTGGTTATATTTGTAACCCACCAAAGAGAAGCATTGTGTACAGTGGGTAGTATGAAAACAGACATAAACTCGTCTTTCCACGAGATGCATTGGGCTTTACTACCCAGCAACCCTTGTGTTGTAACATCACAAGTCTTGAGGAAGGGTTTGGACAGGAAGAGAGTGAGGAGACACAGGAGCTGGGAAGATGGAGTGGTGTGCAGACTGCAGAGAACTGAGCGTCTGAAGGACAGAGATGACAGTGGAACAGGTCACTGTACAGAGAGACTGCTCCTGGCACAGCCTCTCACTTAGGGCTTGTTCACACGGATAATACACTTCGTGTTACAAGCGCTTTAGGGATCCGTCTTGGGGTCCACTCTGTCAGTCCCCAAGACGGATCTAACAATTAGCAGTGAGATTACCACTGCTGTCTATGACAAACACGGACCGGCGTTCACATGAGGGGTCGCCACTGCATGTTTCAAAAGCGTCGCTCGGATCCGTCTTAAAAAGAATTGACATGCAATTCTTTTCAAGACGGAGCGCAGCTGCGCTATTGAAACACGGAGCTGCGTTCTCTCATGTGAATGCCGCTGCGTGTTCAGCACAGCGAGCAGTTTGAATCTTGCTGCTAATTGTTAGATCCATCTTGGGGACCGACAGAGCGGACCCCAAGACGGATCCCTAAAGCTCTTGTAACACGGAGTGTATAATCCGTGTGAACAAGCCCTTACAGAATACCAGTATTCCACACAGGAGAATTCTTCTTCCCATGCCTTGTGCATCCAGACACCTGCATGTGGCAGCCTTAAGATGGAGTCCAGAGTGAAAACAGCAACGCTAAACATGTTAGTAAGTTGTTAGGTGGGGCCTCCAGGATTTGGACTTGTATTTCCAACACCTGCTACAGATGGTCGATGAATTGAGATCTGAGGAACTTGGAGACCAAACAAACACCTTACATTTTTTGGCTTGTTTCATTTCAAAACTATTCATGAGCCATGTTACGTTATCCTGCTGTCAGGGCCATGGTTATTATAGAATAACATTGCCACAAAGGGGTGTACTTGATTTGCATCATCTAGTTTAGGTAGGTGTATCTAATGGGAATCCCAACAGAATATTACCGAAACCTTTTATGTGCCATCTGTCATGCATAGGCACCCTTGATGAAAATAAGTATACTACATGATATATATTTGTTTGTTTTTTTACTGGATCTTGGTGTATAGAATAACACAGCTCTCTTTGCCACTCCATAGAGCAAATCTCAATATGTATCATCTAAGACGAGAACAAAAATACAGGTAATGGGGGGTATATAGTTAATTTTACTATACATTCTGGTAACGTCACCATGCTGCCTTATGATGCAAAACAAAAACACAATTCATTTGATCAGGCTACCATTTTCCATTGCTCTATGGTCCTGTTTTTAATGTGCCCATTGTAGGTAGAAAGAGATCAGCATGGACCTTTTGTCTAATGCGCAACTATTTTACCCCATAAGCAGAAAGCTCATTGTGTGTTCTGACACCTTTCTAGCAAGCATTCAGTTTTTTTTCCAGCAATTAACACTACAGTAGATCTTCTTTGGTGTTGGGCTAAAGTGATTTACCTTCACTCCCCAATAAGCCTTGACCTTGTTGCCAGTTCACCAGTTGTCCTTCTTTGGACCACTTTTAGTAGGTAGTAACCACTGCATACTAGGAATAGACCTGTCTTTAAGAGATACTCTGACATGTCGCAAGTTGGCCCACTTTGGCCTCTGTCAAAGTTGCTCAAATCTTTATATTTGCTATTTAATTGAGGAATGTATATTTGTATGTACGGTATTTAGCACAACTAACTACATTCTAAACATTCTTATGCGACCTTATAGCTGTACATGTGAACCAGTATAAAGCACTTTATGGTATTAAACATTTAGCCCTGTTGTAAATTGTATACTCCTGTTATAAATACCGATCTCTGCTGTGCATCCACCAGTGGAGCTTGGGTGAGTTGACATATACCATTTTGCATGTTTTTGCATGTTTTTTCTTCATATTGCATACTTGCATGGATTTCAGCATTGAAACCCATACAGCTCTTAAGCTCTTTTTGCTAAAAGTTAATTTGTACCTCTTAAGGTACAATGACAAGGGGACTATAGCCCTTATATAGCATATGTTATATGAATGTTAATAAGGGCAAACGTACAGGATCTCAAAATGGAGATTTGGTGGCTGGAACCAGGTTCAGCAGGAAGGCTCTATCCTGTTTTTGTTATGGAGGCTTCCCTTTTCTTTGTACAACCCTTTAAAGCTTAAAAACTTCCACTTGTAGCGTTAAAGGGGTGTTCTCACCATCCTGTTTCACAGAGCCTGCTCTTCACAGCCTGTTTTAGACTTACATTTTCTGGTCAGGCTGTGGGCCTACAGTAGTTATTGACATATCAGCTTTGCTATTCCTAGCTGATCCTTTTACAGTAACTTAAGAGCAGGAGGTGTGTGAACTATAGTGTACAAGGCTACAGAGCTCTAAAGTGTTGAAGTTTGCCAGTATCATGTCAGACAGGGAGAGCAGAGAGAGCTGGTCAGTAACCTAGGGAAGCTAGTGTACATAAGCAGGAGATCCAATCTGCTAAACAAAGCAATATCAGAACAGCACTGTACTTTTTTATAGCCTTAATTTACTCTTGCCTACATGTTTAAAGCTAATCACTGTGGCAAGAAAACCCCTTTAAGTATCGAGTTGACAACACTATAATACGATACAATGAAATGCATATAGACATTACCACTAATGTTATTACAATAAATGTCCCTCATTCTAGCGTTAAAAACATACTGGAACAGGAGTCCATTGGATTAATGAGTCCTGGGCTTCTTTCCTTCCTCCTCTTCCTGTCCCCTTCACCAATGAATACAAATACACTGACAAGCAAAAGGGTAACAATGTTTTGAAATCACCATCCACTACAGCTTTGAGCATCATTTTATAGACAACCATCTTCCCTATCTCATACATAAATTTGACTTGCAATTATTTAGCAAATGCCAAGTTATGCAGATTCTTGTCATGTTACGTCATTGTTACTGTTTATTTTCCTGGAGGTTAAATAATCTTTTTCTCCTTGTATTCTACAAATTGCAATCTGTTCTCACATTCCCTTACAGCTCAGTGTGTTATTAGGTTGATTCCCAAGCAAGAGGTCACTGGTTCGAATCAAGGAACAGCCATGAAGAAGATTTCCCAATAAAAGAGAAACAGCACCCAGCTGTGGTCTCTCTGCCAAGAAAGATGCCAAACTGCATCATGTGAGGCCATGACAGCTGGAAGAATATGAAATGAAGTCCTTCCATCTATTCCAAAGCCAAGAGGTGGACGTCCAGGCAAAATATCAGAGTCAATAAGTCGACTCATTAAAAGGTCTATTAGTTCTGAGATCACTGAAGTCCATGCAAGCACTGTGCGGTGCGCTTTAGACAAGTCTGGAATGGTGGTCCACAAAAAGGTGAACATTGTAAATGGGTTATTTGGAACGATAAGATGAAATTCAATAGACTGGGATCTGATAGTTGCAAATTGGTCTGGAAGAAACAAAGGAAAAGGGAGCTACTGGATCAAGAAAGTGAAGGAACAGTAAAGTTCGGTGGACTAAGCCTGATGATATGGGGATGTTTCACAGCCAAAGATTTTGGATACTTGACCAGTATCAATGGTTGTCTCAATGCTGAGCTACATGTAGGTATCCTACAAGATGAGTTACTTCACACACTCAAGGACTATGGATATGAGAGGATGACATAGTGTTCCAGCAGGACAAGGACTTGAAGTATATCTCATATTGGCAAAGAAATGGTTCAATGACAATGAAGTAGAGTTTCTGGATCGGCCCCTATGGACCACACACTTGTGGGTAGAGATGAAGAAAAAGTTGTATGTATACCCAAGTGTGCACCAAAATTGGAAACATGTAGAAGAGACCTGGGATCATATGCCGGCTGAGACATGCTTAAATCTGAATGAGATCATGCCAGAACGATTCAAGCAGTATTGAAAGCCAAAGGTGGATTTACCAAATACTGACAAAATAATAAAAATTTAAATTTAGATTTTTAGGAGGAAAACAGTAACAATGCAGTTATCTGACAGGAATCTGTATAACTAAGCAGATGCTAAATAGTTGAAAGTCAAATTTAAGCATGAGATAGCCAAGATGATTGTCTATAAAATGATGGTAGTCTCGTGTTCACAGCTGTAGCGGATGGTGAGATGTGGAGCCTGAAAGTTAAAAGTTCATACATTGTTACCTTTTTTCTTGTCAGTGTAGCTATACATATACATTAGTCTCCTCTTCATCCTGCCCTGCTTACTAATAATTGATCTTTGCTAATATAAATATAAACAACCATGACTGTCAATAACTGAAGAAGGTGGCAGGAGGAGATGGTGACCACTTCCTTCATGAATAGATATATACAGCAAACTTTTAGTGCCATATAGCATTGTAGTGCATATCTTTTATATTGTTTTTGTAATATAAATAGGGATGTTGTTAATAAGTAATATTATATATTTGACCCAGGTTAGCCTGAAATGATTTTTGGCGAAAATTGGCAAATATATTGACCGTAGTCATAACCTTACCCGAAGTACTAATTAACATAGGGTTAGTGACGTTAGATGTTGTATGCAATGTCACTTCCAATAACCATAACCTCGGGCATATGGTGAAGTAACTTGACTTTGGGTGACATTGAACAGGACGTCCGACAGAAAGTTAGGCCACAGTGGGAGTGTTACATCACTGAACCAGCAGGTTAACACCGTAAAATCCCTTAAAAGACTCTAACTGTATTTTAGGGTTATGGTTGTGGTTATGGTTAAAGATAGAGATAGGGTTAGAGAATAAACTGGGTTTGGAACATGAATTTTTTCGCAAGTTCGAACCTGTGTTGAAACAAATAGGGTCTCATTCAAGAAACACTATTGATAAGAGTGGAATACATATTCAAATCACTATATAAATATCCAGTATCCATTGCCAAGCCTATGTAACACACTGCACAATACCTCACACCTCATAATTGTGGCCTCTGAGTTTGCAAGTAGACACTAAAAAGCTCATCTTGTCAATAATTCCTTGTTCCTATAGTCTACAGAACAAAAAGGGTAATTCAGCTCTGTATGTTTTAAATGAAGCTTGACATCTTTTCTCATAAGTGATAATGTCCTTCAAATGAATTAAAGAAATGATAAAAGACAAGAGAACAGAGACTCTGGCTTTAATTATATCAATATAGCCTCTATAAGAAATAGCACAAAACATATTTTATGATCTGTTCATTGTATTTCTAGTGGTGTTTAAAGCCTGAGGGCTTCTTTTTGGGAAGTGGCTGTGACAATATTTTATTCTGTTAGCAACAGTAGGCTCATTCACTTTCATCTAAATCATTAGCAGGTTTTACTTTGGAGTAAAAGGTCTTTACTCACATTATGCAAGTTTTAGATATTGCTTGATAACCATACCTTCACGTCTGCAAAAATATCTCCCAGCCCAGGTCATGCGACCCACTGTGCCAGTACAAAGCCTTATAATAATTTGCATGTACAAAGCATATTTTATCTGCATTGCAATTGAAGGGCTAAATCTTTCAGCACAACTGCAAGTGTAATCACTGTAGAGGTGAGACAGATCAACAGCTGTTATATCTAGAACGTTTGAGAACAGATGGTTATGTAGACATTTAAATAAGCACAGACAAGGTGTAACCCATTTTACTGATTGAAATGTAAACCTACTATCACCCAGAAGTGGTTTAGAGAACACACTAACAGGAGACCATTAAATATTACAAGTATATTTATGAAGCAGCATATTTTTTTGGGTGGATTCAATAGAAATTCTCAATAAAATTCCCACATACAATGAACTAGTTGACATCATATATGTGCAAGGAAAGGCAGTTTCCCATCATCAAGGAAAGAGTTCTTTAAAATCCAGTGGTGTCTGGATAAAGTCCAATGGCCTCAGGATACAGTATTTTGATCAAACAATAGGGCACATTTATCATAGCAGTTTGCACCAAAATACTGGCGTACATGCTTTACACCACATTTATTATGTGTTTTAGAAAGTTCTTCTGTGCATTTGTCCGACTAAAGGGGCATGACCTTCGTCTAAGGGTGAGGCTTTGAGAAAAGGGGCAGGGTTTAGCATGAATTACCGTGTGCCAAAATCTTGCCGCAATTATTGGCAGAAAGTAACCAACTAATAGAAGGTGTAAACTTAGATTAGGCAGTCTGAGCATGCATCAGATTTATCAACAGTATGATAAATGTAGCACATTTTGCTAATGTCTAGTCTAAGTTTACACTAAGTAACAGACAAAAAAATCTGCCCCAATGGTCTTTTCACGTCAAGGGGGGTTCAGTGAGTCCTAACTGGAACCCAACCCACTGTCCCTGCCTACTTGACTTGCTGCCATAATTGGCAGACCCCAAGTAGGCATCAATCCCTCTGCTACTTAAGTCCATGTGAACATATGCTTTTGTGATGCGTGTCTGGGTCCGTCTGAAAATGTCACTTCTTGGATCGGATCTGAAAGACGGATCAGACAGACGCGAAGCAAACACACATCGACGATCACTCATGTGAACAAGCCAATACGTGTTTCCCATTGCCGTCAGTGTTAGACTCACTGCTCATTGTTAGATGCGTGTCTGGGTCCGTTCAGATGGACCGAGACACGCATCACAAAAGCGTATGTTCACACGGACCTAACACGCTGTGTGAACATACCCTTAATAGGTGCAGATTATTGCTACTTTCAGGCTGGAAGCTGACCAGGTAAGTCCTGACAGGTTTTTCCCATTCTTGCCAACTTTTAAAACCAGCCATCAGGGAAATTTTGAGTTGCAGTGTGCTACACATGCCGCCCAAAAAAGTAGCATAAACTACATCCTGTTTACATGACACACTCCTTTTATACAATAATCACACCCACTTTCCACAATTGTGTGAACACTACAATCCACTGTATGCTATGTGATACTAAAGTCCACTGTATACTATGTGACACCACAGGGAAAGCTTGATGAAATGCTAACTTGGATGCTGAAGACACCTTTATGGTAAAAAAATAAAAATGAATGGAAAATGGCCGACTCGTCAAAGATGAAAGCCAAAGTATATATCAGGACTCAAATGAGGGTCTACATGACAGTCCTGGCACACCTGGGTGTATGTAACGCTTTGTTTCTCACAGGCGTTGGGGGGACGTGGGTCACAGTTGGTGGAGAATCTAACACATTAAATGTATCCAAAATTGACAATTGATTTTGCTTTTAGTATTATTTAACCCCTTAAGGGTATGTTCACACTGCGTTTGTTATATACGTATTTTGGTATATTTTACGCACCGAAAAATGGACCCAGAAACGTATTTAACAATGTTACAGTGAGATTACATTGATTTCAATGTACAATATGCATCATCGTTTAGACGATATGTGTTTAACATACATTTTTGAATTGCGCTAAACAGATGCGTTCAAAGAATTGACATTGTACTTCTTGATCCGTTTAACGCATTGAGAAGCCCATAGAAACTATTGTGATATGTTTTTGCAGTGCAGAAAACTCATCCAAATATGTACGACACTTTGTGATACATCTTTGGATGCGTTTAACACAATACATTTTACGTATTGCAAAAACATATCCAAGATGCCGTGTGAACATCCCTTAATGATGCATATACAAGCTTCTCCTTCATCAACTACCTATGGCAGGGTGTAATAGGTGTTCAATCGAACATGGCAGCTGCATCTAACAGCTACCAGGTATTGACTTTAATGAAGTACGAGTTAGAAGTGAATCTTGAACCAAACACCCCTACTGTTCGAAGTTCGACTCGAACTTGAACATTTAACTGTTCGCTCATCACTAATCAGGACATGCTGATATTTACTTATCAGAGAAAGCCCAGCCTCAAGAAAAAAAAAAAAACTCTAGGTAAAACATGATAAAGAACTTGGGAATCTTTTGACAGTAAATCTAACTGTAGCAGCCAGTGTCAGGCAGCAGTTGCAAAGGCAGATAAGATCATGGGGTACATTAAATGCTGCACATGATGAGAACATCATTCTACCACTAGACAAATCCATAGTCAGACCACACATAGTATATTCTGTACAGTTTTAGGCACTAGTGCACAAAAAATACATTGTAGAGCTTTAACAGGTTCAAAGGCGGGCAGCAAAAATAATAAAAGGACTTGGTGTACTGCAATACCCAGAAAGATTAGCAATATTAAGGTTATTTATTTTAGAGAAAAGACGGCTTCAGGGGGACATAATAAATATGTATAAATATATAAAGGTTCAGAATAGAGATCTCTCCCAAGATCTATTTATACCCAGGGATATATGATAAAAAAAAAGTCCAACCTGCCTGATCCCTGTTATCTCCAGCAGTTTTTACTTTTGTGTGTAAATTTGTTAACTTATCATTAAATAATAATTTCATTTCTAACAAAAGAATAGTCCTGTTTTAGTTTGTATAAAAAGGACATAAAGTGCTTTGGAATCACATAGAGTTATAGTTTATTATTTGAAAGAAGGAAAATGCCTAAAACAGCATAAAGTTAAATATGTGGAAAATGCTGATCTATTGTACTCCTTTTTTAGGTCTTTTATTTGAGAACATTGTTCATTGACGCAGCATCTACGTAAATCTTAAAACAGCAATTCTATAATCACCACAGGTGAATTGAAAGGTGCAAAAAATTAAAAACCCGTTTAGTATACCAAAACATAACATTACTGTTTTTTGACTTTTTTCGCACCCAGCATTGTTCATTGACGCAGCATCTACGTAAATCTTAAAACAGCAATTCTATATTCACCACAGGTGAATTGAAAGGTGCAAAAATAAAACTTTTATTATACCAAAACATAAAAAGTTACGTGTTTTTTTACTTTTGCGCACCGAGCATTGTTCAATTTACGCAGCATCTACGTAAATCTTAAAACTGCAATTCTATAATTTACCACAGGTGAATTGAAAGGTGCAAAAAATACCGTTTTTACATATAAAACATAACAGTTACGTGTTTTTTGACTTTTGCACACCCACATTGTTTTATTGACGCAGCATCTACGTAAATCTTTTAAAAAACAATTTATATTCACCAAGGTGAATTTAAAGGTGCAAAAAACCGTTTTTATACCAAAAAATAACAGTTTACGTTTTTTTTT
>JAODAL010037937.1:0-39802 GCA_025379985.1 Phyllomedusa bahiana | reverse complement strand
AAAACACCGTTTTTATAGTTTCATACGAAATTTCCGGCGCTTTTTACTGTGGAACAGGTAGAGCACTTTCAAAGTGGTTTACCTGAGCCTGAAGTGCCTTTTTTTTGCTAAAAAAGCGCTAAATCTGTGAACCACAGTAGAACAGCTTCATAGATTCAGGCGCGTTCTACGCTAAAAAAATTGCGCCTAGAGTATGCACCGAGAGATACGATCGTAAAACTTCATTGACTGAAAGACAACAATGATTTTGCACAGGCTTGGATTGAACCATCGGAGAAAAGGAGAAAACTGCATATACATCCTTAGGAGAGGCAGAAAAGCAGATAAAGAGAGGCAAAAAGCAAGCGGCAGAGTATAGGAGGCATCTACAGTCATCTACAGTAGCCGTAGGGTGGAACACTAAATTAAACTCCACCGGTGGGCCCATAAACAGCTCAACTGGTGGGCCCCTAGAGTCAGCTCCACCCTAGGCAACCCAGTCCGACACTGATTGTACACAGCACTCAATGAGTGCTAAACTTGACGAATGATTTTGCATCGTAGTACACCCCAAAAATACATCAAGTGAACATACCCTAATAGAGAAAAAAAATTGTGTTGTTTATTAAGCTTTAAAACTTTGCTTTGGCCCCATGCCACTGACCTTCACTGGCTCCATGTTTACTCTCCCCTATCCAACATCAAGTGGATAGGTCTTTCATTCGGTGATGTTTTATCCAAAGTGATGAAGAGCCATAACTCACATTCCCACAGACTCCACTCCAGCCATTGAAGCTACCTGCCTGGTACTTGCACCTTTCTTTAACCCCTTTAACCCTCATGAAAAACTCTCCGTTTTTGGGGGGGGGGTCCGCTATTTGGGTTCCCCCCCCGCCCTCCCGGGGATTTGGGCATTCCTTCTGCCGCCTGAGGCGGCGGGGGTTTTTAATTACGGGGTTTTCTACTGGCTACAATGGGGGGGGTTCTACTGGAACAGAGGGGGCCCCTTACTGGCAACAGAGGGGCAATAATGGGCAACAATGGGGGGCATACCTGGCAACAATGGGGGCACTACTGGACAGGGGGGCACTACTGGCAAACAAGGGGGGCACTACCTGGAAAACAATGGGGGCCTACCGGCAAAAAATGGGGGCATCTCCCGGCTAACGGGGGGGGGATCTCCCTGTGTAAAAAGGGGGGGATCTACCTGGCTACAAATTTTGGCTCTATGGTACAGAGGGGGGCATTACTTGGTACAAGGGGGCATCTCCCGGGCCCTGAGGGGCACTCCCTGGTTAGGGGGGGCTACTACTGGCTAAAAAGGGGCATTCCCCGGGCTTTCTTCCCAAAGCCGTTATGCAGTTAGGTGGGTGGGTGTGGCTTTTTGAAGGGGGGGGTTATCCGAAAAGATGGGGTGTCCATGCAAATTTTTAAAAAAGTTCCCAAACTATGCCCTTCCCCGGGGCCTGAAAAGTGTAAAAACCAGAATTTTTTTTTTATTTTTTCCCCTCCTCGGTTTCAACAGTTGTAATTTTTTTTTTTTTTTAATGGCTTTGTTGGGCCTCGTTTTATTCGAGAAAGTTGTCTTTATGGGGGGGAATAGTTTAGTAAACTTATAAATTTTTTTCAAATTTTTTTTTTTTTTTAAAATGTTTTTTTTTTTTAACCCCATTCACATTTCACACTTAATAACTTGTTGATTAATTCTACAGGTTTTTTCGGTTTCGTGTGGATCCCTTTTGTGTAGTTTTTTTTTTGTGTGTGTAATGTATGCACAGTGATTTTTTATTACATATTTATTTTTTTTTTATTATTTTATTTTTTACACTTTTTTTTTAAAATCCATGAAGGGAGAACTGTTTTCTTTTTTTTTTTTTTTTGTTACCTTTGTTTAAAGTATTAGCATATTCATATATGCTAATGCATTATAATCTGTGTCAGTTTGACACAGGCAGTGATCAGGACAGCACGCAGTCTGCCCTGATCGCTGGCTTGTCACACAGACCGCCTTGGGGCTATTTTGAGTTACCCAGGGGGTGACTGTGTAGCCGTTCCTCGGGTTCTGTCGGATCACCGGGCGTTCCGATCACCCGACAGAGCAGGGAAACCCTTTGATTGCGATGCGGTGACGAACTGTGGTAATCAAAGGGTTAAAGCACCGGGGGCGGAGGGTTCCCCGCTCCCCGGTGCTTGCAGGAGCTGCGCTGGGAACGGGCTGTGTAGTACAGCCCCGTTCTCAGCGCTGCTGCGGCGCTGCAATCTCCGATGTCTGCAGCGACACCAAAAGATTTTGCTGCAGACGAACTACCTGAAATGCCCGACGGCAAAAAACGGTGGGCGGTCGTTAAGGAGTTAAAGGAGTTTCCTCACTACAATGAATGACATGTAGGAAATGGTAAATCAAGACTATATACATTGCTTTTTTGATTTTGCCCTGGTCAGGAGATGAGAGGGATTTTATCTGCCCTGAGTGCACACAAGTGTCTCTGATTACGATCCTGCTCTCCCTTCCTGATTAGACAAAGAGCAGGGAGTGACGTCACCATGGTGGGACGGAGCACAGTCTTTATCTGTAACAAGATTGGATTGTTTAGCTTTGAAAAGCACTTTTTCACTCCTGGGAGGTCTGTAGCTTTGTTTACAACAGATTTATTCTCCTGCACTTACGTCTCTGTAATGCTCAGTTAGTTATAGATGAGCGAAATATGCTAATCACTGCTATAGAAGTGACCAGGAAGTGTGAGTCTGAAGCTGCCTGTGTAAAACAGCATGGTGAGAAAACCCTTTTAAAGGGGTTGTATCATTTAATTAAATGGTCTTCAGAATAAGGGGACAGTGAAAACAAGTAACTTTGCAATTGGATGTCATTAGCAAAGCTGTCTTGTATTCACAGTTTTCCTTTTTCTTTTTACACTGTTATCCAGGCCTGGTTTGGGTCCCTCCTCCTTGCATTTCACTAGCTGAGAGCTCATTTTCATTCTGTTTTTCCCCCCCGGTTCGTATTCCCCGGAGCTTAATTCCTGCCTTTCACTCAAAGTAAGGGATCGGCACATTTCACTCTGCACAGTAGGAAAAAAAACAGAATAACACTGCAGGGCTTTCTACAATCAGGAAACGCACAATTGTGGTGTCGATCCCTGCCTCTCTGACTCAGAGTTAGGGGCTGTAGCAATTTCTTCTTGCACAAACCCAGCAGAAACAAAAATGCTGCAGATTCTACAATTCAGAAAACAACACAAATTGTGTCTCGGTGCCTAACTCTCCTGAATAGAAGGGAGAATCTTACCGTTCATAGAAAGCTGGATTCAACTGTAACAAATCTCCAGCTGTTCGAGGAGAAGAGATCAGTGCTCAGTCTAGATTGAATGCAGCCTGTGGTATGTATACAGCTCTTACAAAATAAGACTGCATAGGGAGAGACACAGTGACATGTGGACTCAGAGAGCGGAGGGTCTCGGGAGCCAGCATGAACAGTGAAGGGGGGGATGATGTCATCCAGCTGGGAGGGGAAGAAGCGCCCCTGCATTTCCAGAGTTGAGAAGCTGAGAGCAGTGTGAATCAGCCGAACTAAGGAAGCGATACATCCCCTTTAAGGCAAATGCTGTACACAGACATTAGTCACCGGGCAACTCTAACATTTTTATCCCCTGATTTCCATCAGGATATATTTTTCCCTTGATCAGGGCCAGATTAAAATGAGGGCACAAAGGGGATGTGTCCAGAGACCTGCAAAGCTTTAAGAGAACCTCCACCACCAACCGTACAGACCTAGGCTGTTTATTCTGTTCAATGCTGCTTCACATTTTCTAGTTACATTACTGGCAGTTCGTATTTATAGGAGTACGCTATACATTATTCCACTCTGGGATCCCCACGTTTAAGTAAAGTGGGGGTTCTCTTAAAGCTTCCCTAATAGTAGAACCAAAAGAGGCACACAGCGCAAAATTTTCCTTAGGTCTCGACCAGAGAAAAAAGATATCCCCCACCCCTTGGCATCCATAGTACATCTGACCCCCTTCATAACACCTCAAACTGAACACAGACTACACTCCAGTCCCACTGAACAAATACAGACCATGCACTAGACCCTGTGAACAAATAAATACTGCACAACAGGCCACCTGAAATACATACTGCACCCCAGACCCCCTGAATAAGTATGAAACATACAACAGATCCCCTGAAATACAGAGCGCACACCAGACCCCTGAACAAATACAGCAAACAGATCAGACCCCCTGAAATACAGAGCACACACCAGATCCACAGAACAAGTATAAAACATACACCAGACCCCCTGATATACAGACAACACACGAGACCCTCAGAACGAGTATAAAACATACACCAGCCCCCGGCATACAGACCTCAAACGAGACCCTCAGAACAAGTATAAAACATACACCAGGCCCCCCACCCCCCCCAAATACAGACCTCACACGAGACCCTTAGAACGAGTATAAAACATACACCAGACCCCCTGAAATACAGACTGCACACCAGACACCTGAACAAATACAGAAGACAGACCAGACTCACTGAACAAATACTGTATATCCATACATGCCAACTCTCCCGCTTTTGGCGGGGGGGGTCCCGCTAATGGAGGTCTCCCCCGCCCTCCCGGCAGAGTTGGCATTCCTCCCGCCACCAGCAGGCAGCGGGGGACCGCGGCACAAGAGTAGCGCTGGTGCGCTACTCTGGCGCCGCCGGGCCGCTCCTACAGGCGGGTGAAACCGCACAGTCAGTCAGCAGTACAGGGAGAAGGCAGGAGGGATCGTTCCCTTCTCCCCCTGTATGTATAGCGCCGGTGTGCGCCGTACATACACCTCAGTGTCGCAGGGTGAAGTGACGCGCGGCTGCACTCACTACTCCCCCTGCGACACTGAGGAGATCGGCCGGGAGGTGTCCGGAGCTGCAGGAGCCTGGTGAGGTAAGTGGATTTTATTATTTTATTTTTATTAGTTATAGGGGGGCACTACCTGGCTACAATGGGGGGGGTGGTTTTACTAGGCAACAGATAGGGGGCACTACCTGGCTACAATTGGGGGGGGTCTACCTGGCAACAGAGGGGGCACTACCTGGCAACAGAGGGGGCACTACCTGGCTACAATGGGGGGGTCTACTTGGCTACAATGGGGGGGCACTACCTGGCTACAATGGGGGGGCACTACCTGGCTACAATGGGGGCACTACCTGGCTAACAATGGGGGCATCTACCTGGCTACAATGGGGACATCTACCTGGCTAACAAAGGGGGCACTACGGGCTAATAAAGGGGGCACTACCTGGCTAACAAAGGGGGCACTACCTGGCTAACAAAGGGGGCATCTACCTGGCAACAAATGGGGGCATCTACCTGGCTAACAAAGGGGGCATCTACCTGGCAACAAAGGAGGCATCTACCTGGCAACAATGGGGGCATCTACCTGGCTAACAAAGGGGGCATCTACCTGGCTACAAATTTGGCTCTACCTGGCTACAGAGCGGGCATCTACCTGGCTACAGAGCGGGCATCTACCTAGCTACAGCGGGGGCATCTACCTGGCTACAAGGGGGCATCTACTTGGCTACCAGGGGGCATCTACCTGCCTGTAAGGGGCTACTACCTGGTTATGGGAGGGTTACTACCTGGCTATAAGGGCATCTACCTGGCTTTCTTCCAAAGCCGTTATGCAGTTAGGTGGAGTGGGTGTGGCATTTTGAAGGGGTGTGGCACACCGACAAAATGCAAATTTTTCTACAATCTCCTGCTTTTTTTTCCAGTTTCAAAAGTTGGCAACTATGAATATATCCTGCACACAAGACCCACTAGACAATAACAGACTGCACACCAGAACAAATAGAAAACACAGGCTCGACCCACTGAACACATACAGAACACACACTGGACCCTAAACAAATACAGAGCACACACCAGGCCCTCTAATTAAAGATGTATATCTTTATATAGTCCCCCCCCCCCGAAAATAACCCCTTGTATACAGACTTGAGACCAGTGCCCTCTATTCTACATACCACTTTTTTGTA
Organism: Phyllomedusa bahiana; assembly: GCA_025379985.1. Lineage (NCBI taxonomy): Eukaryota > Metazoa > Chordata > Amphibia > Anura > Hylidae > Phyllomedusa > Phyllomedusa bahiana. The sequence continues at coordinate 33,793 of JAODAL010037937.1, read as the reverse complement.
CAGATGCAGACCATAGACAAGACCAGAGGACAGATAGTAACCATACAGTGAGCTCTGAGGAACACGTACAACTCATATGGGATTACATGGAGATGTTTTACTTGGCATGTGGACATCTGTGCCAGGAATGGTTCCATTGTTGTTGGCCTAACGATTGTGGCAGTAATAGGGGGAGTGCAATAGGTATAGATGCATCTGGGTCAGAATTAAACGCATTTTTGCTGTGTGCAATCACTCACAAGGTCTTAGGCTATGAGACTTCCACCAACCTTAATCCGGCTCTGCCTTTTATGATCACATAAAATCACACATAGTATGATAAAAGGATTTGCATATTTGGTGGAGTTGTCCCTCCCTAACACTATTCTAGGAGTCAGTTCTCAAGATCATATTTGAGCAGGGTCGGGCTGGGGTATTTAGGGCCCACCAGTGGAGCTGTTTCTTGGGGCCCACCACTAAAGTTGATTCTTGAGGTCCACCAGTGGAGCTGTTTCTTAGGGCGCACCAGTAGATATGATTCTTGGAGACCACCAGTGGAGTTGATTCTTAAGGCCACTAGTGGAGTTGTTTCTTGGGGCCCACCACTGAAGTTGATTCTTGGAGCCCACCAGTAGAGCTGTTTGTTGGGGCTAACTAGTGGAGCTGTTTCTTGGGGCGCACCAGTAGAAATGATTCTTGGGGCTCACCAGTGGTGCTGTTTATTGCAGCCCACCATTGAAGTTGGAGCTGTTTGATGGAGGCCACCAGTGGAGCTGTTTGTTGGGGCCCACTAGTGGAGTTGTTTCTTGGGGCCCACCAGTGGAGTTGTTTCTTGGGGCCCACCAGTGGAGTTGATTCTTTTGGGACACCAGTGGAGCTGTTTGTTGGGGCCCACTAGTGGAGCTGTTTCTTGGGACCCACCAGTGGAGTTGGTTCTTGGGGTCCACCAGTGGAGTTGATTCTTGGAGCCCACCAGTAGAGCTGTTTGTTGGGGCTAACTAGAGGAGCTGTTTCTTGGGGCGCACCAGTAGAGATTATTCTTGGGGCTCACCAGTGGTGCTGTTTATTGCAGCCCACCATTGAAGTTGGAGCTGTTTGATGGAGGCCACCAGTAGAGCTGTTTGTTGGGGCCCACTAGTGGAGTTGTTTCTTGGGGCCCACCAGTGGAGTTGATTCTTGGGGCCCACCAGTGGAGTTGATTCTTTTGGCCCACCGTGGAGCTGTTTGTTGGGGCCCACTAGTGGAGCTGTTTCTTGGGACCCACCAGTGGAGTTGATCCTTGGGGTCACCAGTGGAGTTGGTTCTTGGGACCCACCAGTGGAGTTGTTTCTTGGGACCCACCAGTGGAGTTGGTTCTTGGGGTCCACCAGTGGAGTTGGTTCTTGGGGTCCACCAGTGGAGTTGATTCTTGGGGCCCAGCAGTGGAGTTGATTCTTTTGGCCCACCAGCGGAGCTGTTTCTTGGGGCCCACCAATTAAATAAATTCTTGGGGCCCACCAGTGGAGTTGACTCTCGTGGGCCACTCTACAGCTACACTTAAGTCACATGCCTCTTGCTTTCTGCCTCTATTTTGCTGCCTTTCTCCCTGAAAAGCAGCCCTAAGCCTGATATTCTCAGTGGCCCACCTTGCCCAGGGGCCCACCTGGGGTTTCCCATTTTCCCCTATAGCCCAGTCCGAGCCTGTATTTGAGGGTACACAGCTTCGCATACCTACTACACCAGAGGTGACGCTCCTATTTATGTTTAATTTTCCTCCATCTGTTTATGAAAAAAGTCCTTACATATATTTCAGGCAGCTAAAACTGCTTAAAATGACATTGGAAACCTTGACATCCACCTTTGTTGTGGGAACGGTTTACAAAAATTTCTAACACTCAGCGTATGGAGGAACTCTTCGCCCATAGACATAAGGATGAAAATATGGGAAAACCTGGTACCACTGGATGGCCTCCCAATCCTCTTCATCCTATGCCACCGCTACATCCTAACTCTTTGGGCCACATGTATGAAACTGTTTAGGTCTAAAACTCACTCTTTTGCCCATAGTAACCCATGGACAAAAAAGTAAGTTTTAGGCCTAAACAGGTTCATACATGTGGCCCTTTGTTCTAGAACGATGGCTGCTTCATGGGAATACCCTTCACCAGCTGCTGATCTTTCTGGCACCCACTGCAATATTGGTCTTCTGCCATATCATCTTACTCTCATATTATAGTGCACCAAAATTGGTACCTTATATGCCAGGCATGACACAGTTGAATGCGCCTAAATTGGACGCATCAAATATGCTAGCAATAATATGCTATGCACCTAGATAAGGAGCATCGATTATGCTATGCAAGATATAACAAACGCCAGATTTTTGACAGGTTCATTCACTCAGGCGCACTATACATTCATTTAATGCACCTTAAAACCTTTGTGGAGGCGCCTTTTTTCTGACATGTCGTCCTAAAATTCTTAATAAAAAGAAAGAGTAATCATACATTTGAGTATTATCTTAGGGGATAGTCTATATCTTCCGCTAACATCCAACTCAGAGGGAAAGGAGAAATGCATATTATTGTAAAATGTTGCATGATAAGAGATTCGATTTTCCTAACATATGCATTAGTAGGCAAAGGCAAAAAAAGTGGGGCAAAGTTGGACATTGTTTGGTTCCTTGTTTGGAATACATGTAGCTGTTGATCACCTCAAAATAAGATCAAGAAAATTACTCCCCCCATAAGCATCTTTCACGTATTCACTGGATAGGTTACCAATTTCCCCCAGTTGTAAGACCACAACTGGGAGGACTTTGAATGGAGCAGTGGTCAAGCATGCTATTTGCTGCTCCATTCAGAGTCTATGGCCTGGCAGAAACTACAGAGTCGATCCACCTGAAAAGCATTCATCATTCAGTTGTGTGACTCCAAAGTCCTTCCACTAAAGTCATTGTCTATTCCAACCACTGATTTTGTAATAAGAAGTGACCGTTGTTTAGTATGTGTAACCTCCTTCCTTTTCCAGCTGAATGGGTGTATCTTCTACCAGGAGAGGAAAAGCTATTTATGGAGCAATTATGCAAAGCAATGCAAGATACAAGAGGTACAAGATAACACTACAATTGCAGCCGGGCCCCTGTTTAAGGTGGGCTCACGGTACAGATTTGCTGTGAGAAAGTGCACTATGTAGAGTCATCTCACTATATCAAGAGCTATGAAACTTAGACATGGTGGAGTAGCCTTAGGCTATTTTGTCAATGTTGGATCAGAGTGTCTGACCATTGCATAGCGGGTTTAATGGTAGAGATTCATATGACTTCTGCTATCGAATTGTGAAGTTCTTAGGGCGACATGTATGAACGTGGTAGTGCCAGAAGTGTGGCGTCTTTTTAGCCAAAAAACTAGCGCCATTCGCTATAATTTTAACCAGGTGCACTCCAATATCAGGAGCATTACAGAGCGCCCGCAACACTTTGTAATGGGCCTGAGGTCAGGGGGTGTGCTGGAGGCATGTTGCACTACAACCGTATGAAGCTACACATTTATAGCTTTAGTACAGCAAATCCATGTGCATTACTGCTGGTACAGGTAGAGCACTTTAAAAGTGATTTACCTGAGCCAGAAGTGTCACTTTGTAGCTAGAAAGTGCTAAATCTATGACCCGCAGTAGAACAGGTTCATAGATTGAGGCACATTCTACGCTACTAATGCACACAAAACAAATGGCGCCTGGGCATCAAAATACATACATGTCTCCCTTAGTGATTTTATCCAGTTCAATGTATTTGAAACCTTGTGGGAGCCACTAAATGAATGAAGGATACTGGGAGCTATAGAGGCTGTAGAGGTAACAGGGAGGGGCAGAGGAAACAGTCACACTCAGGCTCGGATTCTTGGGTCCCAAGGAGACCTCTGTCACATTAGTAGACACAAGTATTATAAATGGTGGGAGCAGGGCCCTGTTGCGGATTTTGCATTGGAGCACAAGCAAAAACCACGGGACACTTTACTATTTGCTGTGCCAAAATGACAATGGTTTTTCTACTAATCCTGATTTATAAATGGATAAATGTTAGGGTATGTTCACACGGCTTATTTTGCCGCATATTTGGGCCCGCATTGCGCAGCGTATTGTGCTTTATACGCGCATGGGGAGAATTGATATGTTAATTGTTCGCAGTGCTTACACGCCGCTGACAATGCATGTCAATTGGGTCAGCCCCCCTGTGCTTTGGAAGTACGCGATGATCAGCATGACTTCCAAAACACACGGCGTATTGTGTCGCGTACTGTTTGCACCGCAATTACGCCGTGTGAACATACCCTTAGAAGGAAAGCAGATTATGAAGAAACCACATATGTATATTTTATTTATTATGTGTCAATCAATTTTATTATTTTTACTGTGTTAGATTTTCTATACTTATAGTTTGTTTTATTTAACCTTTTGTTCTGATTTTTTTTTTATTAATAAGCCCGTTCATAGATATTTACAATTGATTAATTTATTTCTAACTGTGCAATGCCTTAAGCATAATAATATACTGTACATGGGCACTAGTGTAAATAAAATTTATAGGGCTTCATAGCAAAATGAGATGAACCCCCACCACTTTAGCACACACAATTAGCAGCATAAAGGGGATCTTTTAAAAAACTCCCTGCCATCTTGTACTGTGCTAAAATAAAAAATCAACACCATTCCAGCACTGCCAAAGCTCCAGTCCCTCACTGATGATGTCATGTTCATGGATCACATGATGCTGCGACCAATCTCTCAGCTGTCATACTCCTGTAGGTAAATCATGTGACCACAGAGGTCAGTGATTGGCTGCAGCATCATGTGATCCATGAACATGATGTCATCAGTGAAGGATAGTGGAGAATACTGCAGCTCTGGAATGGTGGGGATGGGAGGGTAAGTATGGATTAATTTTCTATTTTAGCACAGTAGGAGGTGGGAGAGGATTTCTTAATAGAGTGTCCAGTTCCTATAAAAGAGAAATACTAAGATGCTGGTGCCCAATTAAGAAAAAAAAGCCTATACTCACTTTCCTCCACTTCTCCGTTCTTGCGCTGACTCTTCCCGTTCTTCTGTTTAATTTTTTCTTCTTCTGAACAGGAAAGTCTCTGCTGCAGCCACTGATTGGCTGCAATGGTCACGTGCCGCTCCCTTATATCACCATTTGGAGCTGTTCACTAATGAACAATGATGTAAGCAGAGGCACATGACTGCTACAGCCAATCAGCGGCTGCAGTGGTGACGTCCCTGTTCGGAAGAAGCAAAAAAGGAACAGAAGACCTGGAAGAGCCAACACTGGAACAGAGGTGAGACGGAAGTATAATTTTTTTTTTTTTAAATTGGGCCCCAGCAGATTAGTATTTCTAATATACTAGCTCCAGTTAGATGGGAAACCAGCGAAAAATAAAAGTTAAATAAAAAAAGGCCCCATTTTTGTGTTTTTCCGACCTTTTGAGGGGCACAATATGTAAAATTAAATAATTAAAAAAAAGCACATACAAAAATAAATTATAGAAAAAAAATAGCAGCCCAAACCACAATTTTTAGCCCCTGGTGACCCTATATTCAAATGCCCAAAAATTATGAAATATATATATATATATATTATATATATATATATATATATATATATATATATATATATAGTAGGCACTCACTTACGTCCAGTTGCCATCTTGGACAGAACAGTCAGTCCTGGGGGGTCACTTACCTCTGGGGTCACTACTTTGGTAAGCATATATGGCCCACCAACATATCTCGCAGTGACACAAGGCTCTATTTTCAAACTGGCCTCAGACAGCTTTATTCTTCAGAAAGGTCAGTACAGACAAACAAAAAAACATAAACAAAAGTCCTCGGGCTTCTCGCCATTAACTTAACATCTAGAGAGTCCCTCTCTACCAGTGGTGTAGGCCTACTGTCCAGCACCACAAAACAGCTATTCACACAGTACCATACATTGTATAGGCTTTCCTCAAGTCTGGGCGTCAGAGCCTCCTCCTTGGCTCAAGCATTGCTCCCAACTCCTATTAAAGCTTGTCTGGAGCAACAAGCTTCAATAGGCTTCTCTCCAGCTCCTCTGGCTCCCTACTGTCAGGTGGCAGATCATGCCCCCTGATCACATACAGTACCAGACTTTTTTTAGGCCTGTAGGGACCTGCCAAAAGCCTGTCCTGGACCGTGGGAATGGCCACCCACTCAACACTGTAACCGTTCCAGGAAAGGCAACCCATACCTGGTGGCATAGCAGCCATACTAGCTACATGTGCCAGCAACCAAACTAGTTGCCTTCCCCCACCAAGACCAGGTCTTCAGTGGCACGTCTGCAGCAGGTATCCTGCTACACTCCACCTAGTGACAGAAACCTTTGACCACCTAAGATCGCTCTGCCACATTATATAATAGTTTTTTTTTTTACTATTTTCCTCATATTATTAAACAAAAAAAAATAATATAAAAAATACTCAAAGATAAAGCCTAATGCATCACAGAAAAGAGACAAAAAAAATTGTGGAATAACAGCGCGAAAAAGTATTTCATAGTCTTTAAACCTTCATGTACTAAGGAAGAGGAAAACGAGCCTGGTTGGGAATAGGGTAAATGGCCCGGTCAGGAACTGATTAGCCATATCTAAAGGATCTGCTCTGCCCTATAGTAGTTCCTGAAAGATCACTAATGTGTATACATTGTACTTGCGACCTAGTGTGGGAAGTCAGCAAGTTTCACAAAGTACAGTACTGCTTTTTCATCAAAAATCCTGTTTGGTTCTGACCAATCTTAATCTCAATGTTAAATTGCAATGTGCAGAAGTTTATGCTGAAAATAAAAGAACAACTTTAAAATGACATAATTTAATACAATATGTATGAGATGCATAAAGAAACTATAAAATTAAAATGCATTTTTTTGTTTCATTAGGATAGGCTTATCCGGAGTATAGGGTTAGGGTTATGCCCCCTCATCCTAGATGGAGATTTAACAGCAATAAATTGCTCCAGCCTTCACACAGAAGGAGGGTGATATAGTGCAGAAATACCTATGCATATGTAGTAGAAGCCCAGGACTGTTCTGGTTATCATGGCAGTAAGATGCTTAGCTAGAGCACACTTGTCTATAGGGCACTGCCATATTCAGCATTTTTATGGCGTACACAGGAAGGCTTAAAAAAATCACCTGGAAATCATTATTACAGGCTTGTGGTAGAGATTTTCATGTTGTCTTATGGAGCTGCTGTAACCTGGTCTAAAACCCTCCAAGGTGCCTGATTTACCTGTGTGTCAAATTTAGTGAAGATCGGTCCAGTCGTTTAGCCGTGCACAGAGAACTGACATCAAAATCAGAAAAAAGACAACAGAAAATAATTTTTTATAGATAAAAATATAGACACATGAACAAAATTATTGGTACCCTTCCATTAAAGCAAGAAAAGTCAACAATGGTCCCTAAAATAACTTGAAACTGACAAATCAGTACCGTATATACTCGAGTATAAGCCGACCCGAATATAAGCCGAGGCACCTACTTTTGACACAAAAAACGGGAAAACTTATTGACTCGAGTATAAGCCTAGGGTGGAAAATGCAGCGGCTACTGGTAAATATCAAAAATAAAAATGGATACCAATAAAATTACATAGGCAGTTTAATGTTCCCCAAAGGTAGATATGGGCAGATATAGGCAGTTTCATGTCCCCCATAGGCAGATATAGACTGGCATAGGCAGTTTAATGTCCCCATAGGCAGGTTATAGGCAGTTTAATGTCCCCATAGGCAGGTTATAGGCAGGTATAGGTCCTCATAGGCAGGCATAGGTCCTGCGAGGCAGGGTATAGGCAGTTCTAGGCAGGTATAGTTCCTCATAGACAGGCTATAGGCAGGTATAGTTCCTCATAGGCAGGCTATAGGCAGGTATAGTTCCTCATAGGCAGGGTATAGGTAGGTATAGTTCCTCATAGACAGGCTATAGGCAGGTATAGTTCCTCATAGACAGGCTATAGGCAAGCATAGTTCCTCATAGGCAGGCTATAGGCAGGTATAGTTCCTCATAGACAGGCTATAGGCAAGCATAGTTCCTCATAGGCAGGCTATAGGCAGGTATAGGTCCCCCTAGACAGGTTATAGGCAAGGTTTTAAAACAAAAAACAAACACCTCGAGGTCACCCGCTGCTCCGCCTCCCGGGCGCTCCGCTCTGTCTTCTCGGCACAGGCGGGTGATGTCATCAGGCCGCGCACACAGCGTGGTGACACACACTGCCTGTGCCGGAAACTCCGGACAGCCGCGAGTTTGCAGCCGCCCGGAGTCCACTGTGGAGCAGGGAGCGCTCGCTCTCTGCTCCGCAGTGGTATCTCTTCACCTGTATGCGCTCTGGGGGAGTCGCATACAGGGGAAGAGATTGCCAACAGAAAGCGCCCGGACGCTGTCGGCTGTACTCGGCATTCAGTTATATGCGCTCCCTGAGGAGTAGCATGTAGCTGAAGTGTCCCTGTCGGCACTCGGGCCATCGCAGCGCACGAGCGCCGACAGTGACTCGAGCATAAGCCAAGGTCGGATTTTTCAGCACATTTTTTGTGCTGAAAAACTCGGCTTATACTCGAGTATATACGGTAATAATGAATTTACTGAAAGGCCGTGTTCACACGGCTTATTCCCGACGGATTTGTGCGGCGTATTGAGCGCACAAATCCGCCGTGAATAAGGGGACGGGGGCGGGGGGGCCGGAGCGCAGCGGGGGCGCCGCTCCCGGCCCCATAGACAATGCTTTGTTTACGGCGCGTCCTCGCCGTAAATAATGTGCATGTCACTTTCTCCCCCTGCGGCGGATTCGCCGAGCGGGGAGGAGCGAAGGAATCCACTGCTCTCAATGAGAGCAGTGGATTACCGATATTGCTGCCGCGGATTGGCGCCATACTGAAGCGCAAATCCGGCGCGCATTTACGGCGCCAATACGCGGCAGAATAAGCCGTGTGAACGAGGCCAAAATTGGCTAATGAAAATCAGACATTGCTTTAGAATTGTGCTTCAACTGAAAAATTTCTAAGCCCGGGTTCACACGGCTTATTCAAGCCGTAATTGCGAGCCGGATTGTGCTCGCAATTCCGGCTTGAATAAGGGGCGGGGCGGAGGCGCTGCCCACCGGCCCGATAGACTTGCATTATCCACGGCGTGTATTGCGCCTGGATAATGTTCATGTCACTTTCTCCCCCCGCAGCGGATTCGCCGAGCGGGGAGGAGCGACAGAATCCACAGTTCTCTATGAGAGCAGTGGATTACTGTAATTACTGCGATGGATTGGAGCCGTACTGCAGCGCAAATCCGGCGCGCAGTACGGCTCCAATCCGCGGCGAAATAAGTCGTGTGAACGGCCCCTAAGGCTATGTTCACACGGCTTAACTGCGGGGCGTAATTTCGCCCCGCAATTAACGCCTTTTTGTGTGACGGGGGCGGGGGGGAGCGGGGGAGTGAGCGGGGGACCGGCACATCCCCGGCCCATAGACAATCACTGCTAGCGGCGCGTATCGCCGTTTAGAAAGTGACATGTCAATTATTCTCCCCCCTCGGCGGTTCGCCGGGCGGGGAGAGGAGACGTAATCCATAGTTCTCTATGAGAACTGTGAATTACCGTAATGAATGGGCCGTTTTCGGCCCGTAATTGGCGCACTTCGGCGCGTAATTACGGACCAAAATACGGCCCATTTTAAGCCGTGTGAACATGGCCTAAGGGTACCATGATTTTTATCCATGCGAGTTTAATTTAGATTTTATTTCATTTTTCAGTTAAAAGACAAAACACAATGGGAGACCTCAAAACAATAAATCACAGTCCAGCTCAATCCACCCGTCGGGCAATCGGAGGGAGGCACGTGAACGCCGAGAGCTTCCTCGGCTACATGGAAACAATAAGAAGAAGGTTTGTACACAGCGTCCAGCAGTATGATAGGTTTTATACCAGATATAGAATGGCAAGCCAGTATAAGTTAAAAAAAATGTATATTTTTATTATAATCGAGTAAAATAATGAAAAAAGACATACGTAATAGCAGTGCAGATCATTCGCCGTACTCCACAGTGTGCAGCCGGAGGCTCTGTCAGAACAGACAATGGGAGACCTGTATGATTGGGTTTTTCACCCTTTTCTTGGCGTCAAATGCACCAAAGTCAGCTGGCTACGATGTCTAATGCGCCTAATGAATGTGTTAGGCACATTGTTCGTAAGACTTGACACTTTTTAACATGAGGGGCGTTCTGAGGGCGTTACACCACACTCATAAGATTAGACACATATATGAATGTGGTTCGGCAAAACTAGGCGCATTACTGCTCGGACAGGCAGACCTATTTCAATGTGGTCTGCCCGAGCCTGAGGAGTCGAAGTGGAGCTAGATTTGCTGTTAGAGAAAAAAAACATCCAATATTTTTCAACTTCCACCAGTACAATAATAAAAAGTAATTATAATTATCAAACTATATAAAATTTAATTATTTACATTTACTAAGAAATGTTATCATATAAAATTAATGTACAAATATATATCCCCAAAATATAAAAATATCTCCTATAAAATGTATTTAAAATTAATAGAATCTAAAACTAATTTTACATTAAATAACCACTGATGTTGTTGTTCAGATTTTAATTTTTTTTATTTTTACTACATTAAATCTGAAATTTATTTTTGCTGCTCTCACCCTTTATTCTACATACAACAAGAGCCAGCACAGCACAGGTCTTGCTGGGAGCTGTGGTTCACCAAGCAAGATCAGTACCATAGTTTCTATTCACGGACATGCTATTCTGATGACCTTTCTTTTATTTCCAGCCTATCTATAGCCTTTATACATGTAATGCGCCTAACACATAGGCGAGGCACGATGAACTTTAGACACCATTTGTGAGCACACAAAAACCACTTTCATACATTCAGGTGCATTATACACTAAAGAAAAGATGAGAAAATGCACCTAGTTCCATACATGTCTCCCAATGTCTGATCTTCTTCAGTTCATTTTCAGTAAATTTTATAAATTTAAATTTACTGAAAATGAACTAATGAAGATATTATTATTATTACCTTTGTAAGCTATTTCAGTGAGGGTGGGTTTTGTTTCTTTAACAGAATGGTACCAGTGCAAATGCATGTATATATACAGTTGGAACCGGAAGTTTCCATACACTGTATAAAAAGCCCCATCTGCAGGTTTTTCTCACTATCTGACATGAAATCAGAATAAACCTTCCCCGTTTTAGGTCAATTAGGAACCAAAATTATTTATATTTGCCAAATGCCAGTATATTGTGAGAGAGAATTTTTTACAAGGCATTTTTATTACTTTCTGCAAATGTCAAAAGTTGAAGTTTCCAGACATTTCATTTAATATTTGGTAGCATGGCCCATAAACTGTATAGTTGGGGCACACATTTTGGATCTCGTCCACAAGCTTCTCACAATTGTTCATAGTTGTGCGTGAGGAATTTTGAACCCTTTCTCCTGACAGAATGGTGTAACTCGGAGCCATGGTTTGTAGGTCACCTTGACTCGCACCTGCCTTTTCATCTTAGCCCATACGATTTTCCAAAGTGGTTTGGAGATAGTGTGCTTTGTGATTGGGGCCGCTGCAAAACATTGACTTGGTTATCCTTACGATACACATTGTAACCAGTTTGGTAGGATGCTTCGTGTCATAGTCCATTTGGAAGAAGACCTCATTTCTGCTCAAGCTTAACTTTTGGTGATGTGTGTGTGCTGAGATGTTGCGTTTCATTATTGCGCACATAATCTTCTTTTTTGTTTTTTTGTTTTTCTCTCCATGATGCCCATCTATTTTGTGAAAGTGCAAACAGTCCTCTCCTGCAGCAAGAAGCAACCCCACAACATGTTGCTGCAACCCTGTGTTTCACAGGTTTGGGATGGTGCTCTTAGGCTTCCCGGGAGCTTCTCCCTTTTTCCTCCAAAACATATAAACAACGGTCATTATGTCAAAACAGTTTGATTTTAGTTTCGTCAGTTATCACAGGACTATGTCTCCAAGAATGTAGGTCTTTGTTCCTGTGTGCATTTGCAAACATTAATCTGGGACTTTTAGTATGTGTATATATAGGCAGTAGCCAACTTTTTTTTACTACAATTTTCCTTGAATCGAGCCTAGTCAGTGAGTGAAGTGAAGCATGTGCAGCAAATTGTCCACTGCAGGCTCATCAAGCAATTAGTTTGACTAGGGTTGTCTTAACAGCATTATGGGCCCCATGCCTCTAGCCATGCCCAAACATGATACAACATGAGGTTATGCCATAAATTCATCGCAGAACACCCATATTATGATAGCCGACTTGTATAGATCTTCAGGGCAGCCTGTAGGCTATAAGACCACCTGGACAGCAGGAGCCGTATGGCTCCATCTTGGTTCTTAACCGCGAGTTGCTAGACCCTGGATCACAACAAAACAGTTTGTAAAGTAGAGTAGATGCTAACCCAGAATTTAAGGGTGTGTTCCTTGGATTCCCTGGACATACATACAAGACTTATAACCCCTATGCTTGTGGGGCCCCAGGGCAACTGTCTAGTTTGCCCAGTGGAAAAGATGGCCCTAAGTTTAACTCAGGTCAGTGGAAATGTCTGTTATATTATCTAAGTAGTCCAACCACAAATGTTGCAGTCAACTCCAAGTTTTGATATTTTATCTAAAACATTAAAGATAATACACACAAACTGGGAGTCGAAAAATGACTCAGCGCATGAATGACCTACCATCGCAAATACATGCTACCTTAGTATATAGAAGAGACGGAAGTGATATACCAGCAGAATGTCCCGATAAAATCCATTCCGAATTATTGAAATTAGGGTGTAAAGCTGCCTGAAACGTGTCAGCGTGATCCATTGTTCCTGATGTCTTGCCATGTGTGACCAGATATCTCTTGTGCAATACCCCGGCCTTTTTGTCTATTCTGACTTTTTAACATTTTTTTAACCAATTGGATGGATTTATGGGATGCTGGACTATCCTGTTTCCTTTCAAGACTATAGATGTATGCCAGTGTCGGGACTGGCGGGGTCTGGGGCCCACAGGGGATATTGCATCATGGGGGGCCCATCTCCTACTGTACATAAAAATATTACCGGCCTCTCGGACAGTAAACGCGCCCATTTTGTACCCAACTAATAGCAGTGTGCTCGAGACAGAACTGCGCTCGCGTGTGTAGTACAATAGTAAGTGAGTGTGCATATCTGTCTGTTCTCACACATATGTCAGTTCTAAAAATATCATAGACACAGGTAAGTAGCTCATCCTTATACCCCCTCCACGCCACATACAATATCCTCTCCATCCCACAGTACAATATCCCCTCCAACCCAACATACTCTATATCCCCCATCCACCCTCATGTACAATATTGTCCACTTCCACCCACATACAATATCGTCACCTCCACATACAGTATTCCCCTAGTGCCCCCGATAGACCTCTATCCCCCTCCACCCGCATGACACTATCCCCTAGACCACCCGATTCACTATCCCCCTCCACCCGTCATACAATATCCCTCCTCCATCCACACATGCAATATCCCTCCACCGCATCAATTTCCCCCTCCACCGCATTTACAATATCCCCCTGCCATCACCGCATTAACTGTATATCCCTGTCGCCACCCGCTGTACAATATTCCCCCTCCACCACGCTGCAATATCCCCCTCCACCCGCATACCAATATCCCCCTCCACACACGCACATACACTAGCATCCCCGCCACCGCTCATACATATCCCCCTTCAGTCCCGCATACATTTCCCCCTCACCCGCCTCTCAATCTACGTCCCCTCACCCGACATACTCTATCCCTCCGCCACCCGCAGTACACTATCCGACCCCTCCCCGCGCATACTGTATATCCCCTCACGCCGCATACAATCATCCACTCCACCCGCTTATCACTATCCCCCCTCCAACCCGGCTTACAATATCCTCCCTCGTCGCACTCCGGCATACAATATCCCCCTCACGCGCATACATTATCCCCCTCCACCCGCATAAACTATCCCCCTCCACCCGCATACATTTCCCACCTCCCACCCGCATACACTCTCCCCCTCCACCCGCATACACTCTCCCCTCCCCCCGCATACAATATCCCCTCCACCCGCATACACTATCCCCCTCCACCCGCATACACTATCCCCCTCTCCGCATACACTATCCACTCCTCCCGCATACAATGTATCCTCCTCCAACCGCATTACACTATCCCTCTCACACACGCATTCAATATCCTCCACTCCACCCGCATACACTATCCCTTTCTTCCACCCGCATACATTATCCCCCTCACGCCGTCGTTACAAATTCCCCTGTCCACCGCATACAATATGTCCCCCTCCAGCCGATACAATATCCCCTTCCACCCGATACAATATCCCCTCCACCCGCATACACTACTCCCCTCCACCCGGCATTCACTATCCACCGCCACCTCGCATACAATATCCTCGTCCCACTCGGCATATAATATCCCCTCCACACGCATTGCAATAGTCCCCTCCACCCGCATTACAATATCCCCTCCACCCGATACAATATCCCCCTCCACCCGCATACAATATCCCCCTCCACCCGCATACACTATCCCCCTCACCCGCATACACTATCCCTCCAACAAGGGCCGTCTTAACAGCTTTATGGGCCCCGGGCAGAGCTGTGCACTGGCCCCCCTCCAACACTAACCACCCACAGGAGCATCGCAGCGTCATTTCCTTGTCGGAAGTTCTGCTTACAATCACGGAATTGCTGACGAGGAACAGCTAGCTGTTACTAGGCGCTGGGGAACACTGTTAGTAAAACATGTAAAATAATTAACAGACCGAGTTCTGACACAGCTGTGTAGCGACACACACGCATTTGCACTGAGCCCTCTGTACTCGCTCTGTTGAAAGTACTGCACTGGCCAGCGGCTTACTTCGCACAACGCTCCTGCAGGCCCACATTCAAACGTGTTAAACTTTCCACAGTAAGCACCAGGGAATATGCTGTGAAATTAGAGCACTTAGGGCCACATGAAAACTGTATAGATCTAAAAACTCGCTTTGTTAGCCCATAACAACCAATCAGTGCTCCCCAGTGTTTGATATAGTGCTCTGGAAAAAGTTAAATGGGGAAATCTGGAGCTAGTTGTTATGTACAAACAAAGAAAACCCTTTTAGATCTAGACAGGGTTCATTGTAGGCCTTGTGTGATGTGCTATGATTATACTGTATTTGCAGGGTCGTATTCGTGGGCGCATTGCAGCGGAATTACGCCCCAAAGTATTTGCCCTGCTCAAATATGTTGTGTGAACATAACTGCAACACTGATTTGAAAATTTGTGTCTGTAAGCACATTGGCACCATATTGTCCCCATTTGTTTTCAATGGCGAATATGTACCACAGGTCAAGACTATGAACTGTGGATGAGTATGTGCAGATTGAAAACAAATTGGGACAGGAGGTAGGTACCTTTTTGATGCGTATTTGGGTGACATGGAATGATTTTTTTTTTGCATGCATTTGTTGCATGGATGGCGTCTGATCTATGACCATGTTTTACTTGGGTCTTAGATTGAGTGCTTTCTGGAGTACAAAGAGACACATTCTGGCTCAGGAAATCAATCCCCCTTGTTTTGACACAGGCCACTCTGCTATCTTTTTCCCAATGCAGGCATAACGGGGCCATAGAAGCTGCCCTCGCTACCGTGTACTCCATTCACGCACTTTGAGAAAAAGGTCTCTCGTCCTGTTCCAGCTGTACTTGAGTCTTGGAGAATGTGCAGCTTCAGTACGGTTTAAGTGAGAAACGCTATCCAAGCGCACCCCCAAACAGGCGCGGGGTGCTTAGTAATGGGCCTGATTCAGGTCTGTGGAATGGTTTAAAAATAGAAGTGAAACAGGGTGCGCCAGTTTTCGGACTGAAAAACGACGCCAGACTTTAGGCACAGTCCATTCATACATGTCGCCTTGGTGCATAAAGGGCGACATGTATAAACGGGACTGCGACCGATATCTGGTGTCTTCTAGACAGCCCGATTGATCAGGCAAACAAGTTTCACGTTCATGATATTTTGAAATCTCCTGCATGTCACTCCAGGGATACATTACATCGTGGCCTGTGGCTCTTTGTAATGCGCCAGATCTCGGGGGTGCTGTGTGGGATTGTGTCGTGGGAGCGACTAGAACCAGAGAAACGAAGCATTACATATAGTATAAGACTTCAGTACGCCTTTCTAGGCGACATTACTGGCTGGAACAGGTAGAGCACTTTACAAAGTGGTTTACCGAGCCAGAAAGATGGCGCCACCGCTGGAATGCGCACTGTTTAAGAGACAACGTTGTAGAGCAGGTTCATAATATCAGGTGGTTATAGCATATTTTTAGGCGCATGAAATTTGGACATTAGCTTCGCCAAATTTCATGGCATTTGCCCTAAATGTGATTTTACACAGCACATACAAATTACAGCCATCATCTTTAACAAGATACACTCACACACTTTTACACACTAAATATGCACACAGACACTCCTGGACGCACTGAGTCTATGCCTGTTGGCACCTCCAGGGGGGGGTCAGGGACACGAAGTTTGCTTGTAGCCCTTGTGCCGATGAATATCAGCAGCTGCTGCACAGGAGGCACAGGCACCAATGAAGGGACGGCCCTGGCTGCCTAATGGAGCTGCTTATTCTCCTCTTCCGGCCGTGGGTCAGTGTGTCCCCTCCCGTCCCTGCTCAAATTGACCCAACAACAAGGAGGGGGCACAGCAACGGACTGAGAGGATGAGGAGCAGCCTGCTGTGAGCCATGCTTATCTCCTCTCTGGCCGGGCTGTCAGTGCGCCCCCTACCCCTGCTCCTTGACCCGACACTACAGCCGGAGCAGGCTGAATAGGAAGGCACCTTCGCCGGTAATGAGTGAAGTTGCACGGCAGGGACAGCGGGGGCCACAGACAGGGGAAGATCTGTTAAATGCTGGCGTGTATTTCATTCACTATTGGGCGGAGACAGGCAGCCGCACGGACGGGCCCCTTGTGTCTGTGGAGAGCCCGCCGGGCAGTGGCCCCGTGCCCAATGGGAAAAGACGGGCACCTGCATCCACCCGCATTCATTAGCCCCTCCACCCGATACAATATCCCCTCCTCCGCATTACAATATCCCCTCCACCTGCATAACAATTTCCCCCTCCTCCCGCATACAATATCCCCCTCAACCGCATACAATAGCCCTACACCCCATACAATATCCCCCGCCACCCATCTACACTATCCCCCTCACCCACATACAATATCTCTCCCTCACCCTCGTACATATCCCCCTCACCACCTACGGATATCCCCCTCCACACACATAACGTTATCCCCACCACCCACATACGATATCCCCTCCACCCACATACGATATCCCCCTCACACCACATACACTATCGCCCTCTGACCACCCTGATATACAATATCCCCTCCAACGTTGTTCCTTGTCACACACCTATCCAATATTAGAAGTAAAATAACCCCTCGAAATTAGGGACTCACGGAGATGTCCTATCTGATGAGTCGTTCTCTTCTCTTCATGAGTCGTTCTAGATTTCCCTTCTCTTCTGCCTATGATAGTACCACACCTCCATGATGTGACTTGTCCCGGCCACAAACTCAACACCTGCAGAAATTACGACACAAATATTTAGAATCTCAATTTCATCAGCATTGTTTTCTTTACCTATTCCCACCTCTGTACAAACTTCCATCGGGTGGGAGAGCAAGGCGGGTACTAGCCATAACTTATGAGGCATAGATATTTCCTAAGGGTGGAAGGTGGGGAGAGCACTAACCCCCTGGAGATAATGCTACAAACTATGGGCTGCCGCGCCCTCTAAATTTATATTACCAGGTGGTAGACAAGACCTAGGTAGGTAGGCAAATAGGCAAGGCCCCGTCTGTAGGTAGGTGTTTTCCCAGTTAGTAAAGCTGTAGTACTTGGTCCTTTATATAGGCTGCAATCAGTTAGGGACCCCCTTTAGGTAGTATACCGGCAGTTCGGGCTTCCCATGAAGTAGTTTACAGGCAGTTAAGGCCTCCTTTAGGTAGTTTACAGGTAGTGTAGGGGCTCCTTTAGCTAGTGTGCAGGAAAGTCAGGACCCCCCTTTTGCTACTGTGTAGGTAGTCAGGGACCCCTTTAGTATTTAGGTAGCCAGGCCCCCTTTGTAGTCAGGACCCCCTGTAGGTAGTCGGGCGTCCCTGTAGTCAAGGTTTCCTTTAGGTAGCCAGGGCCGCCTTGTAGTCAGGGCCCCCCCTTTAGGTAGTCAGGGCCCCCAGGGCCCCCTGAAGGTAGCCCAGGTCCCCCTTAAGGTAGCTCTCAGGGCCCCTCTGAAGGTAGCCGGGGATGACCCCTGTAGGTAGCCAGGGACCCCTTTGTAGCCAGAGCCACCCATGTATGTTCAGAGCCCACCTTGTAGCCAGGACCCCTGTAGTCAGAGCTCCCTTGTAGCAAGGGTTGTAGTCATAGCTCCCTTGTAGTCAGAGCTCCCAGATGTAGCAGGGCCCCTTGTAGCCAGAGCTCGCTTGTAAGCCAGAGGCTACGCCCTTGTAGTCAGAAGCCCTCCCTGTAGTCAGAGCCCCTCCCATGTAGTCAGAGCCTCCCCCCTGTTAGGCCCTCCCCTCCCAAACTAATTCTTATAGAAATTGGGAGCCCCCCCTGGTAGCCAGAGCCCCCTTGTTGTCAGAGCCCCCCCCTTGTAGTCAGAGCCCCCCCCTTGTAGTCAGAGCCCCCCCCCTTGTAGTCAGAGCCCCCCCCTTGTAGTCAGAGCCCCCCCTGTAGCCAGAGCCCCCCTTAGCCAGAGCCCCCTGTAGTCAGAGAGCCCACCTGTAGTTCAGAGCCCCCCGGTAGCAAGAGCCCCCCTTGTAGCAAGAGTCCCCCTTGATAGCCAGGGCCCCCCTTGTAGGTCAGAGCCCCTGGTAGCAGAGGGCCCCCCTTGTAAGCCAGAGGCCCCCTTTGTAGTCTAGAGCCCCACTTTTGCCAGGACCCACCTGTAGTCAGAGCCCCCTTGTGCTATGCTCAGAGTCCCTGCCCTGTAGGTCAGAGGGCCCCCCCCCCTTGTAGTCAAGATCCCCCCCCCTTGTAGTCAGAGCCCCCCCCGCCTGTAGCCAGAGCCACCCTGTAGGCAGTGCCCCCCTTGTAGCCAGTGCCCCCCTTGTAGCCAGGGCCCCCCTTGTAGCCAGAGGCCCCCCTTGTAGCCAGAGGCCCCCTTGTAGCCAGGACCACCCTGTAGTCAGAGCCCCCCTTGTAGCCAGAGTCCCCCACTGTAGTCAGATCCCCCCCCCTTGTTAGTCACGCCCCCCCCTTGTAGTTAGAGCCCCCGCCCCCTGTAGCCAGAGCCCCCCTTGTAGCGCAGAGCCCCCTTGTGCCCAGGGCCCCCTTGTAGCCAGAGGCCACCGCCTTGTAGCCACGAGCCCCCTTGTAGTAGACCCCACTTGTAGCCAGGGGCCCCCCTTGTAGTGTCAGCGGCCCCCCTTGTAGCAGGGCCCCTTGTAGCAGTCCAACCTGTGTAGCCAGAGCCCCCCTTTGTAGTGTCAGATGTGCCCTTGAGCCAGGGCCCCCTTGTAGCAGGGCTCCCCCTTGTAGCCAGAGCCCCCTGTAGCCAGGACCACCCTGTAGTCAGAGCCACCTTGTAGTGCAGAGGCCCCTTGTAGCCTGAGGCCCCCCCTTGTAGCCAGGAGGCCCGCCCCGGTAGCTCAGAGCCCCCCTGGTAGTCAGAGCGCACCTGTAGTCAGCGCCCCCCTGTAGCTCAGCGCCCCCCCTGTGTAGGGTAGTTAATAAACTCTAAAAAAAAAAAAAAAAAAAAAAAAAAAAAAATTCCTGGCTCCGGCTCCCCCCCCGCTCGCCGCCGCCCTCCTTCCGTCCTGATACCGCGGTGAAGTGACTCCCCGCCCCCTACGTCACCAGTAGGGGCCGGCCCGGCGGCTAAGGCCTAATGCGTTCCCTGCCGGGGAGACAGCGGACGAGCGCTAGTGGCGCTGTGCCCCGCTGACACCGCGGGCCCGGGAGTGGGGGACTTTATCCCCACCCCCGGGGCCATTCGGGGCGTCTGACCGGCCCCGGGCGCTCATGCCCGGGATCGCAAAAAGGCCCCCCGGGGAGCGCGCACGCCTCCGGCCCACAGCAGCTCGGGGGGCCCACCGGGGGATCCCCCGGTCCCCGGGGGGCCCAGTCCGACCGGGATGTTGTAATGTATAATATGTTTTACCCCCAAACTGACCCCCGGGTGAGTGGCCCGCTTCTTTGTTTCTAAATGATAATTAAAAAACCCTAAGTTTTTTATTACTTTTCTAACAAGATTTCCCTTGAAAGGGCATGGCTGCAAAAAATTCATATAATTATACAATAGTAAATATTAAAGTGCAAAAGAACAATTTTACAATAAATAGATATAAGGGCCAATAAGGAAAATACATAGTTATGCCCCTAAAACAATCCCATTTTTGATAGTTGCGCCATTTTGCCAGAAATGTTTGTTCAAAATTTTGAAATTTGCTCCTGTGTTACAATCAAAAAATTGCAAATTTGCAGAAAAGCATATTGTGTTAAACCCTGAAATGTCGGGGCAGCCCACCAATCGAACAGTAGGGGCACATCTGAAGCCGTTTGGTGCCCTCACGTATCTTTAAAGGCCCCCCTTTGTATCATTTATTTATATCAAAAACTACCCCAAACCCCCCCCTCATGCATAGAAGGCCGTAAGTGGTTGTCTTATAGTATTTTTGCATTTGTGTAGTCTCCCCTTGTATAATATTGTGGGTTTTCTGCAAACTGGCGTGAACTGGTACTTATCCAATGTGCAGTTTTTTATTATCCAGTTGCTCTCCAGTGGATGGGTGTGTGAGCTACTGCTCATTATCTACAACTGCTATATCTTTCCCAAGTAGCACTGAGGTCTTTATTGCCTCCTACTGGGTTCAAGCCATTGATCTAGAAGTATGGCCTTGGGTTTGTGTTTTTGAGGAAATAATGTCCCACTGCATCCGTGCAAACTTTTGAGAACTGTCTTCAGGGAGATTCACAATTTTTTTTTTATAAGCTGCAACCCCTTTACACATTACACCTCCTTTTTACAGGTCACTCACATCCATAAATCAAATTTGCCAATAAAAAAACCACTTATAAAAATCTCATTTAAATGTCACAATATTCTAAAGAGCCATAGCCATTTTTATATTTTTTGGAGCTATGTAAAGGCTTTATATTGGGATAAATTGACGATTTCATTGGCAGCATTTTGAGTGCATAAGACTTTATAATCACTTTTGTTCTGATTTTTTTTTTTTTGTGAGGTCGAATCTTTAAAAAAATTCTATATTTGATTTCTTAATTCACTGCCATGTTCACGGTATGGTTCAAATTCCATGATATCTCCAGTGATTGGATTGTTACAGACACAGCAAAATCTATTCTATTAGAAACAGAAAATATCCAGCACAAGTCACAGGCAAAGCTTACAAACAGTAAACAGCCTCCTCAAATGCAACTAACACAACTCCTAGCCCAAATTATAATCAAATAAGAAATTTTAAATTGCCCTCACTACATTGTTTTTTCCCCTTCCCTTTCAGCCCCCCTTTTTTTGGTTTCTTTTTGAATTCAGGGGTTGTTTACGGGAATTCTACGGGGCTGCATTAGAACCGGTCTGTAAAATAGCGACCAGGGGCGGGCACCCCTATCGGGAAAAGATTGAACGGGTTCGTACTATAGGGGACCCTGGGGAGCTAAAGACCCCCAAAACCCAAAAGGAATATCGGGAATGGGTTAGGACACTTTTTCAAATAACAATTGCAAAGTACTTGTTTTTGCAAAATTTTTTAACATAAAAAGCAGAAACCCCTGTAGTGAGCCCACCCCTTTTAAAAATATAAAAAAATTTTTATATTGAATGATAAAAAAAAGACACTATAATGAACCGTAAAGAAGCGATTTTAGCAAACCGAAATTGGGGGGTTTTTCCGAGCTTTTTTTTTCTTTAGATAAGGGGCCCAATATATGCAAGCATATACACCTCACTGTCCATTGTGACTTTCTGCTGTTACATACTATTTTTATGCTTAAATTATCCATTCAACTATGATTAATTTTACATTATTAAACATATTTTACTGATTTAATCCCTTTATTTGGTTTTTCTATCTTTTGTGGTTTTAAACCAAATTCATCCATTGTGTGTTTTTTTAAAATACTTTAAAAAAATTTTTGGGGGTTTGATTTCTATAAATTTTCGGTTCTCAAAAAACCATTTTTTTTGAAAACGCAAAAAGAGCGTAGAAGCCCAAAATCAAAAAAAAATCTTTCTACTTGGGGCTTTAATTTAGCGTTTTTCTAGCTACAAAGCGACACTTCGGGTTTCAGGAAAACCCATTTTTAAAAGTGCTCCCCCTGTTCCACAGGTTTTTCCCGGAATAAAACTAAAAAATTGTACTTTCAAAGGGTTTTGTATTTGGGGGCCCCGCCTCCCCACCCCCCGACCCCCACCACATTATAAAGGGGCCATTTGGCGCCTGTAAGCCCTTTAATATTAGATTCCCCTTTGGTTTAAAAATAAGCAAATGGCCAGACTTCTGGCCACCCCCTGTTCTTTCCCATTTTCGCCCTTGAATTTTTGGAGGATGTTTTGCTCCTATTATTTGATTACACAAACCTATTATATGTACATTTTTAATTTTTTCGCTTTATGTTCTTGATAGGATTTGTGTTTTTTTTTTCCTGTTAAACATTTTTTTTCGTTACTTTTATAATACAGGGAAATGTTATGTAAAAAAAAGCTTAATGGCCCCGGGGGGCCCAACCCCTTGGGCCCTTTTTGGGTAAACCCTTTGGGACCATCAGCACCCCAAAATTTATTTCCCGGAGCGTCAACAGGCCGAAAACTTTTCCCCCTGGGCCAAAACCCCCTAATTTCTTGTACCACAAATTTACCCCCTTGTAGAAGTAAGGGGTTTTAAAAATCCGGTTGGAGCTAGTCATTGCTTTGGGGGAGAAATTACACCTTTTGGGTCCAACTGCAAATTTATGCGGAGCCCCATGGGCTGAGCCTTTTCTTTTCCGGAAAAACTGAAGCGCTGCCACAAAAATTTGCCAACTCTTCCAACTTTTCCAAGAGTCTCCAGTACTTCTGGGAGATTTGGCAAGTATTTCAGTAAAAATGTGTTATAAACGTTCAATACTGGTCAGCACCATATACATGCAGTCAAATTCCCTTAATTAATTCCAATTTTAATTTTTTCAGCTCTCAATGCAAAAACTAAATTTTTGTAAGTAATTTTTTTCCCCCCCCAAGAATTCATTTTGGTTTAAACTTTGGGACGGTTTCCCGTTTTCCCTTTTTTGTTCTAACCCAAAAAAGCTATAATAAATCCACCAAAAGGGCATAGTGTTCCCCCTTTGCAATGGGGACAAACTGTGGGATGGATATGCCCCCACCATAAGTAGGCCCAAATGGTGACAACCCCCTTTTCAATTTCCCTTTATACATTTTCCAGGAGAAATACCAAAGTAATGACACAATCCACATCACAAAGGTTCTAGAGTATTGTAACATAAGTATTTTAGAAGATAGACATGTCAAGAGATCTGACAACTCCTTTGTAAAGTATTGCTTTTAAATCTCCAGGAAAGTCTGTATCCTCTTTTGAATGCTAACCTACATTTTCATAAAGAAAATTAGCCATCAGAAAATTACCTATTGTTTTACCTTTGTTTCTATATTAATTTTTTTTTAATAATGAAAATCTAAATTTTTCAAAATTATGAATAACAATTACACGATATCAAATTCCCAAAGCGAACATACGTTTGTGGTTAAACATTAAAAGAACAAATAACAAACACAAATATGCCATAGTCATTACTAAATAAAAAGGAAAAGAAAAAAAGTCTGAAATGTTATACACATTACACAGATAGAAAAAGGAATAAGTATAGCAATTCTACAATGTAAAAATCAAGTGGTTACTTTTTTTTTTAAGAAAAACATTTGTGTTTTTTTTTAATTTTCCAAATCACTATCAACATTTTTTTAAAAATTCTGGAATCCTGCAATATTCACTTTGGCCACTAGGTCTAATAATAGTCTGACACTTCCTGTTCTGTACAGAAAACTTCTCAGCAGTCTCCTCATTATCAGCACAGGCAGGATTACACCGAAAGGTGACACCAATGTGTATAGATAACACAGGATCCATTAGTCACAATAGGAGATGTCACAGCTCCCCCTATCCTCCTCCCTGCATACTGACTCCTTCCCAGGTCACAGAGCATGCCCACATGCTCCTATGGAAGTCAATGGGTCTGCTCCTGTTCACAGGCTCCTATGTCCATGAAGCTGCTGTAAAGCATCTCTCTAAATGCTGTTAAAAGCAGCTCAGGCAAGATGGCTACAACTGATAATCATAAACAGACAACAGAATACAATAAAAAAATAAAAACAGCTCAGAAGAAAATAATATGGATCGGTATCTGGTTTTATTTAGTAAACAAAAAATATTGGCGATAGATTCCCTTTAAGGCCTCGTTCACACGGCTTATTTGGGCAAGGATTGGCGCCGTACTCCGCGCCGGATTTGCGCTTCAGTACGGCGCCAATCCGCCCTGTCATTACGGTAATCCACTGCCCCAAATTGAGAACAGTGGATTCCGTCACTCTTCCCCGCTCGGCGAATCCGCCACGGGGGGAGAAAGTGACATGCACATTATCCAGGCGCAATACGCGCCGTAGATAATGCAAGTCTATGGGGCCGGGGAGCGGCGGCCCCGCCCCCGTCCCGCCCCTTATTCACAGCGGATTTGTGAGCTCAATACGGCTCACAAATCCGTCGGGAATAAGCCGTGTGAACACGGCCTAAAGGGGTTTCCCAACTTAATACAATAAAAGCCATAGTGCTCAAATATGTTAAAGCTGTTTAGATTCCAATCCATTTCTATGCTGCTGGTGCCTTGGACCCCTGCATTGGCTTGTGTGCAACTAAGCACTGTCATGGCACATTGTACATGGGACATAACCATGACAGACCATTATTGACCACTCTGGTGACCAGTGTCGGACTGGGGGGTCTGGAGCCCACAGGGGAATTGATCTTCGGGGGCCCACCATACTGTACATGAAAAATTACCGGCCTCTCGACATAATTGCGCCCATTTTACCACATAATACAGTGCCAAAACAGAACTGTATTTGTAGTACAATAGCAAGAGAGTTCACACATATGTCACAGTCTAACATATCATAGACACAGGTAAGTAGCCCATCCATATCCCCCTCCACCCACATACACTATCCCCTCCACCCACATACAATATCCCCCACCACCCACAAAACATTATCACCTCCACCCACATACAATACCCCCCTCCACCCACATACAATATCCCCCTCCACCCACATACAATACCCCCTCCACCCGCATACAATATCCCCCTCCACCCGCATACAATATCTCCCTCCACCCCACATACACTATCCCCCTCCACCCACATTACAATATCCCCTCCACCCACATACAATATCCCCCTCCACCCACGTACAATATCCCCCTCCACTCCATACAATATTCCCCTCCCCACATACACTATCCCCCCTCCACCCCATACAATATCCCCCTCCACCCACATACAATATCCCCTCCACCCACATACAATATCCCCCTCCACCCACATACAATATCCCCCTCCACCCACATACAATATCTCCTCCACCCACATACAATATCCCCCTCCACCCACATACAATATCCCCCTCCACCCACATACAATATCCCCCTCCACCCACATACAATATCCTCCTCCACCCACATACACTATCCCCCTCCACCCACATACAATATCCCCCTCCACCCACATACAATATCCCCCTCCACCCGCATACAATATCTCCTCCACCCACATACACTATCCCCCTCCACCCACATACAATATCCCCTCCACCCACATACAATATCCCCCCCAACCCACATACAATATCCCCTCCACCCACATACAATATCCCCCTCCACCCACATACAATATCCCCCTCCACCCACATACAAAAACCCCCTCCACCCACATACACCATCCCCCTCCCCCCCCATACAATATCCTCCTCCACCCACATACAATATCTCCCTCCACCCACATACAATATCCCCCTCCACCCACATACAATATCTCCCTCCACCCACATACACTATCCCCCTCCACCCACATACAATATCCCCCTCCACCCACATACAATATCCCCCTCCACCCGCATACAATATCCTCCTCCACCCACATACAATATCCCCTCCACCCACATACAATATCCCCCTCCACCCACATACAATATCCCCCTCCACACCCATACAATATCCCCCTCCACCCACATAAATCTACCTCCACCCACATACACTATCCCCCTCCACCCACATACAATATCCCCCTCCACCCACATACAATATCCCCCTCCACCCACATACAATATCCCCCTCCACCCACATACAAAATCCCTCCACCCACATACAATATCCCCTCCCCCCACATACAATATCCCCCTCCACCCGCATACAATATCCCCCTCCACCTACATACAATACCCCCCTCCACCCACATACAATATCCCCTCCACCCACATACAATATCCCCCTCCACCCACATACAATATCCCCCGCCACCCACATACAATATTCCCTCCACCCACATACAATATCCCCCTCCACCCACATACAATATCCCTCCCACCCACATACAATATCCCCCTCCACGTTTCCCTTGGTCACGCACCTCACCACCTTCTAAAATAAACCCCAGCAAGAAAGTAAAAGTGTAACTCCTATCACAGGGTCAATCAGGGACACATGTACGCTGGCATTATACCTACAACACCACCACATAGAGGTCAGACACCAGCTCAGGTATAACCTACAACACCACCACATAGAGCTCCAATACCAGCTCAGGTATAACCTACAACACCACCAAATAGAGACCACATAGAGGTCAGACACCAGCTCAGGTATAACCTACAACACCAACATATAGAGACCACACAGAGGTCAGACCCCAGCTCAGGTATAACCTACAACACCACCATATAGAACCACATAGAGCTCAACCCCAGCTCAGGTATAACCTACAACACCACCATATAGAGACCACATAGAGCTCAGACACCAGCCCCCAGGTATAACCTACAACACCAACATATAGAGACCAATAGAGGTCAGACACCAGCTCAGTATAACCTAAAAACACCACCATATAAAGCCCCACATAGAGGTCAGACACCAGCTCAGGTAAACCTACACCACCACCATATGGAACCACATAGAGGTCAACACCAGCTCAGGTCACATCACATACCAGTGAATACAGCACTGATCCAATATTAAAGGGTAAAATCAGGGACTCACCGGAGATATCATATCTGATGAGCCCTTCCCCTTCTCTTGAGCGTATCTTATTCCCTTTTCTTCTGCATCCATTCCACACCGCCATGATGACTTGCCCCGGGGCCACAGCTCATCCCTGCAAAAAATTACACACAAATATCTTAGAATCCTCAATTTTCCAGCATCTCTTTATCCATTCCCACCTCTGTACAAACTTCCCAGGGGTGGAAGAAAAGGTACAAGCCATAACTTAGAGGCCTAGTATCCTAAGGGGTTGGAAGGTGGGGAGAGGACTAACCCTCTGGAGATAATGCTACAATAGGGCTGCTGCCCTCTCAATTATAAATTTCCAGGTAGGTAGGACAAGACCCTAGGTAGGTATGCAACTAGGCAAGGCCCCAGTCTGTAGGTAGGTTTTTTTTTCCCCAGTTAGGTAAGCTGTAGGTAGTTAGGGTCCCCTTTAGGTAGTATACAGGCAGTTAGGGCTTCCCATGAATAGTATACAGGCATTAAGGCCTTTTTAGGTAGTTTGCAGGCAGTTAGGGGCCTCCTTTAGCTAGTGTGTAGGTAGCCAGGGCCCCCTTTGTAGTCAGGAACCCCCTGTAGGTAGTCAGGGGCCCCCTGTAGGTAGCCAGGGCCCCCTGTAGGTAGCCAGGGCCCCCCCCTTGTAGCCAGGGCCCCCCTTGTAGCCAGGGTCCCCTTTTAGTCAGGGCCCCCTGTAGGTAGCCAGGAACCCCTTTTAGTGAGGGCCCCTTTGTACCAGGCCCCCCTTTTAGCCAGGGCCCCCATTTAGGTAGCCAGGGCCCCCTTTAGTTAGACAGGGCCCCCCTTGTAGTCAGGGGCCCCCGTTGTAGCCAGGGCCCCCTGTAGGTAGCCAGGGCCCCCTTGTAGCCAGGGCCCCCTGTAGGTAGCCAGGACCCCTTGTAGTGAGGGCCCCTTTTGTAGTCAGGGCATCTTTTGTAGTCATGGCATCTTTTGTAGTCAAGGCCCCCCCTGGTAGCCAGGGACCCCCCCCTTGTAGTCAGGGTCCCCCCTTCTAGTCAGGGACCCCCCGTGTAGCCAGGGACCCCCTTGTAGCCAGGCCCCTCTTTGTAACGAGGGATCCCGTGTAGTCAGGGCCCCCCTTGTAGCCATGGCCCCCCCTTGTAGCCAGGGACCCCCCCCCCTTGTAGCCAGGGCCTCCCCTTGTAGCCAGGGACCCCTTGTAGCCCGGGCCCCCCCTTGTAGCCAGGGCCCCCCCCCTTGTAGCCAGGGACACCCCCTTGTAGCCAGGGACACCCCCTTGTAATCAGGGCCCCCCCTTGTAATCAGGGCCCCCCCCTTGTAGCCAGGGGCACCACCTTGTAGCCAGGGTCCCCCCCTTGTAGCCAGGGACGACCCCTTGTAATCAGGGCCCCCCCTTGGAGCCAGGGACCCCCCCTTGTAGCCAGGGACCCCTTGTAATCAGGCCCCCCTTGTAGCCAGCGACCCCCCTTGTAAACAGAGACCCCCCCCCCCTTGTAGCCAGGGACCCCCCTTGTAATCAGTGCCCCCCTTGTTGCCAGGGCCCCCCCCTTGTAGCCAGGGCCACCCCTTGTAGCCAGGGCCCCCCCTGGTAATCAGGGCCCCCCCTTGTAGCCAGGGACCCCCCCTTGTAGCCAGGGACCCCTTGTAATCAGGGACCCCTTGTAGCCAGGGACCCCCCCCCCTTGTAGCCAGGGCCCCCTCTTGTAGCCAGGGCCCCCCTTTGTCGTTCGGGACCCCTTGTAATCAGGGCCCCCCCTTGTAAACAGGGACCCCCCTTGTAGCCAGGGACCCCTTGTAATCAGGGCCCCCCCCTTTAGCCAGGACACCCCCCCTTGTAGCCAGGGACCCCCCCTTGTAGCCAGGGACCCCTTTTAATCAGGGCCACCCCCCTTGTACCAGGGACAACCCCCTTGTAGCCAGGGACACCCCCTTGTAATCAGGGCCCCCCCTTGTAGCCAGGACCCCTTGTAATCAGGGCCCCCCCTTGTAGCCAGGGGCCCCCCCTTGTAGCCAGGGACCCCTTGTAGCCAGGGTCCCCCCCTTGTAGCCAGGTACCCCTTGTAATCAGGGCCCCCCCCCTTGTAGCCAGGGACCCCCCCTTGTAAGCTAGGACCCCTTGTAATCGGGCCCCCCCCCCCCCTTGTAGCCAGGGGCCCCCGCTTGTAGCCAGGGACCCCTGTAATCAGGCCCCCCCTTGTAACCAGGGACCCCCCTTGTAGCCAGGGACCTCACCTTGTAGCCAGGGACCCCTTGTAATCAGCGCCCCCCCTTGTAGGTAGTTAAAAAAAAACAAAACAAAAAAACAACAACAAACAGCCACTTACCTGGCTCCGGCTCCCGCTCCGAGCTGCCGCCGGCTCCTGCCGCCCTGCATAGGTGGCGCGGGGGAGTGACGTCACCGCGCGCCTACGTCACCAGTAGGGACCGGCGCCCGGCATGCTGAAGGCCTAACGCCTCACCTCCAGGGGGATCAGCGGAGCGCAGCGCTATTGGCGCTGTGCTCCGCTGACACCGGCCAGCCCCGGGATTCGGGGACATTAGTCCCCCAGCTACCGGGCCGGTCTCGGGACGCAGGTCCCCGGCGTCCAGTGACCGGGTGCGCGGCCGGGCCCCGGGGAGCGACGGTAAATTGCCTCGGGGCCCACAGCGGGCTCGGGGGGGCCCACCGGGGGATTCCCGGTCCCCGCGGCCCCCTCCGAGCCTGCTGGTGACTGGGCTACGGAGTCACAAAGTAATCTAATTTAGCAGGTGACCATGGCACTGGTGGGGCAAGAGCCGTGTACAATTTAAACAGTAAAGTTCTATTTTTTTTAGACATTTGTTGCCAATTACTATTTTTTAGACCTTTAAAACCCTTTAATGTATGAATATATCAATAATTCATCTATATTACAACAGGGTTGGACCACATTACAAAATTGTCCTTTTTCTCTTTGAAGGTTTATACCACCACAGCTCAGGGGACAGGAAACCCTCTCATGATATGAAGGAGACAAGGATGACTTGATCATCCAGACAGTTCCTTCCTCTGTTATTTGCCAATGATATGGTACGTGTGGAGAGGGTAACCTTGTGCAAGTTCACACTTCCTATAGAGTAGGGGTCTAATGCCAAAAAGACTTGGACCTATTTCCTTGGAGCTCATAAAAGTCCTTGAAAAAGGCATCTGAGAAGATCAGTCTCTACCGAAAAAAGTACCAAATACAAAGGGGTAATTAAAGGGATGTTCTGACCATGCTGAGCCTGCTCTTCACAGACAGCTTCAGGCTCTCACTTCATGGTCAAGCTGTGGGTGGTTCTACAGCAATGATTGACATTTCAACTTTGCTATTCCCAGCTGAGCCTGTTGGAGGGATATTGCTGATGGAATGGTCTAAATAGCAGGACACAAAGCTACAGAGTTTTAAAGGGTTAAAGTTTGTCAGTAAGAAACATCAACAAGGCCCTCTGTTGCTGATAAGAGACAGTGGGAAGTGATGTCATCATTTTGGCCAGTACTCTAGTGCAGCAAAGAGAGGTGGTCGGTCTCTAGAGAACCAGGAGATAAGAACTGTTCTTACTCTGAAATGAAGCAAAATCATAAGAGCAATGTATTTGGTAATAGTCTTTATCTTTGCCTCCATGTTTAAAGGGGTTGTCGCACTACAAGGACTACTGCTTTTTTGTTTGCGATCTTGCAAAAAAAAGTCACTTTGCAATATGTGTCCATTAACAGTGTCCTACCTATTCTGAGATATCTCCTCTTGCATGGGCTGCATCAGCTCCTCAGGTCACTATAGCTACAGACCTATTTGATCTCTCCTGATAGGCTGCCAGTGCTGGTTGCTATAGCTACAGACTTGTTTGCTCTCTCCTGATAGGCTGCCTGTGCTGGTTGCTATAGCTACAGACTTGTTCGATCTCTCCTAATATGTTGTCGGCACTGGTTGCTATAGCTACAGACCTGTTTGATCTCTTCTGATAGGCTGCCAGTGCTGGTTGCTATAGCTACAGACATATCTTCTACTGCAGCCTAGTAGAAGCCAGTAAACACATCCCTGAATTCCAAATGAAACTAAGGAAACAGGGCTGAGGTAAGATGAATCAATGTAGTGAGACAACCCCTTTAAAGCCAATCAATGAAATGGGATTATCCCTTTAACTCTTTTTTCTTCTGCGACTCTCCATTGTATAAAGAGTTACTTCATTTCCCCGCCATTGTTCCAGTTATATTTGACATCCGATATGTAAATTAGGCTTTGGCCACACCAAAAGAAAATAAATTTAATCCGATTTGACTCAGCTGATTTGAATTTTGTTAAAAAATTGAGAACAAATTGACAATAATCCAAAAACTTAGGGTTAGGGTTTTTTTTTACTTTGGTGCTAGTTTATTTACTGGCTTTTAAGGGTTAATTTACTAGTCCCTAATGCCCCACACTGCAGGTGAGGCATTCTTTCCAGTATGACATTACTTTGTCATTCCAAGCACGGCATCACTGCCATTTAACATTACTATTGTTACCTAAGTCAATCAAAATGGATGATGCACATGGTGCAACAAGGTTGCATCAGACTGGAGGATATGCTGCATTGGGAGCGAGTAGGGAATCGTGAATGTTGGGAAATACTAAGTTAACACTTAAAAGCCAGTAAAGTCTTAACAATGTTTTCTCACCATGCTGTTTCGCAGAGCCATAGGCAGCTTCAGCTCACACTTCCTGGTCAGGCTGTGGGTGGTTCCATAGCAGTGATTAGCTTATCAACTCTGCTATTCCTAGCTGATTCTATTAGAGTGACAGGAGTGCTGGAGGTTTGAAAAAAGCAATGCACAAGGCTACACAACTCTAAGGCTTAAAACTTGTCGTTCACTTAGATAAACAATCTCTGGTGTTAGAGATAAGACTCTGCAGGTAGTGACTCACCATGGTGGGACAGACGTTTAGAGCAATCAGATAAGAGGGAGGGCAAAGAGAGGTGATCAGTAACCCAGAGAAACTTTTGTACACTAGCAGAAGATAAAATCTTTATCTCCTAAAAAGAGCAAAATCCAAACAGCAATGCATTTAGTATGAGTCTTAATATACCTTTTCCTACATGTTAAAAGCTAATCGCTGTGGTGAGAAAATCCCTTTAACTCTAACCCTAAACTCAGTTTAGGGCGAATTTTAGTGTTAGGAATAGTGTTGGGGCTATAGAAAAAATTCAGGTTTGTAACATCCCAGAGTCACATTTTTTTCTAAAGTTCAGTCAAACAGTTTCGAAATAATAATCAAACCTTTTAATCATATTAAATGTTTATTATTCAACTTACATTTGATAGACAATAAAAATATTTTTAAAAAATTTCACCCAAGATGAAAGAAACTCCTAATACTGTTCTTAATTAATTACATAGGACTATGCAATAAATACTGCATCAGGATAGACAAGATAAGCATTCAGATATCTAACATCAAGCTGAAACAGTGTATGTAGACACACAGTATATAAATCAAAAGTAATATAAGTACTTATCCCAAAAGGATAATGCCAGTAGGAGTGTTGAGACCCAACGCCATTTTGCTTTTGCTTCTTTCCGGGGGTATATGTTGATGTTAATTAAGGAATTGACATCTGAATGTTGATTCCGTCTACCCTGACACAGTATTTATTGCATAGCCCCATGTAATCAGATAAGACCAGTAATTGAAGCTTCTTTCATCTTGGGTGAATTTTGAATAATCAAAATGTAATATGATTAAATGATTTGATTATTTATCTATGTTGATTCCTATTGGTACATCATATTTTTTCCCACCATTTTATTAATCATGGTAGATTGCCACCATTTTTGTAGGTTTTTCAGCAATTTTAAAAGGCTACAAGTGATTCATGAGATAGACGCTACTTAAAGGTATTTGGGGTTAAACTACTGGACTATGATGAAAGTAGTAAAAAGCAAAATTGTCAACGGACGCCCCTGCGACCTCTGTCTCGGTCGCGGCGGTCCGTGCTGCGGCTCTCAGCGGAGCCCCGTCCCGCACGTCGGGTTCGGGGTCCGCTCTTCTCCCAGTCCCGCCGGGACCAACTTACCCGGCCGCGCGTCCTGCTCAGTCAGTCCCATTTTCCCGGCGCTGGCCCGCCCCAGGCGCGCGCGGCCCGGGTGTTTGAATTTAAAGGGGCGTGCGCCGGTAATTGGCTATTGCCGGGCACTGCTCCTATTTAGGTCTGGCCCCTTCCTGCCGGCCCTCGCCGGATCCTTAGTGTGTTTACCTCTGAGAAAGCGTTATAGTCCCAGTCTAGTCTTGTCCTTTCCGTGTACCGTACCCTTGTCTACGTTTATTTGACCACGTATCTTGCCGCCTGCCCTGACCGTCAGCCGTCCACGTTTACAATCCAGGCCCCCCGTCCACCTTTTGCCTTTCCCCACCACGAGCTTGCCTGA